>JAWZYT010000694.1:0-220000 GCA_034508575.1 Petrolisthes manimaculis | reverse complement strand
AATCAGTTTGCTCCACAATTATTACTCTATGGAAATCTGGGTTCCTTTATAGTACTTTGATTCCTCCAAAGTATGTCAGGAAAAAGAATTAATTATTAATAAATATAATGGTATCAAAGTTGTTATGTAGAATAGTTTGAAGGAATCCAATTGTTCCAGTATTACCACAACCAACACCACAGCTTCGAATGAGCTACCTTGGAATGAATCCACTTGGTGAACCCTTCTAAAGGGGGTGTAGGGAGGGGGTAAAGAGAGGGGGATTATTAGGGGGTATGGGGTGTAGGGAGGAGGTATTGAGGAGGTGGTGTATTAAGGGGGTATGGGGGGGTATAGGGGTGGATGACCAAGTTGATTCATTGGTTCTGATTCACTCATTCGAAGAGGGTTCATTCGAAGCTACCTCCCTTAACACCATAACCCCCTAATACACCCCCTTCCCAACACCTCCTCTTAACTCCCCCCTCCCCCGAATATACTCCCCCTTCCTATACCCCCAACACCCCACAACACCCCCTTTAAAATGGTTCACCAAGTTGATTCATTTGAAGCTGTGGTGTTGGTTGTGGTAATACTGGACCAATTGGATTCCTCCAAACTATTTCATACAACAGCATTGATACCATTTCATTTATTAATTAATTCTCTTTCCTGACATATTTTGGAGGAATCTAAGTACTATAAAGAAACCCAGATTTCTATAGAGTATTTCTGGAGCAAACTGATTTCCCCAAACTGTATTATTCCTTCATTAAGTTGTGTTGCCTGAGATACCTTGGAGCACCCAAAGTGCTGCAATGTACCAATTAGTCACAGTTGGAAATTATAAATATAATATATTCACTAATTTCGTTAATTATTTAAGAAAAAAAAAATATATTATATCATAATGTAAGGATAATTACGGGAATTTAATTATATAGTAATTAATTCAAAATAATTAGTAATAAAGGAATAATGAACTATAACGTGAACTAAATTTTCCACCAAATTATGTCATCATTAAACAATAATCAAGGGGGAGTAGAGGAGTGGGGGGGTATGGTGTTAGGGGGGGTAGGGCTATGGGTGAGAGGGAGGGGTATGGGTTGGGGAGTTGGGTTGAGGGGTAGGGGGGGAGGGGAAGTCAACTCAGTAACCCCATTTATGGACTGCCATTCAAACATTAATTTTCAGCCAACATTCTCTATATATAATTGTTGCCAAATATGGGGAATTTTCACTAGACATGGGGAACCAGAACTACAGACAACCATAATGAAATAACCACTGACACTTTCTTTCCATCCTACAAATAAATCAGTATCATATCAAAATATAATCATACAACAACACCTTACGTCAACTCAACCCCCTCAAGTATTATTATGACGTGGTGCAATATCATACACGTGTTCTTTATTATTATTATTATTATTATTATTATTATTATTATTATTACTAGGAGCTGCCAAATCATACACGTGTTGTTCTTTATTACCAAGATATTTACTACGATGGAAGGAAAGTGTTGGTGGATATTTGATTGTGGCTGTACCTATGGGGATATTATAGAAATATTGTCAAGCAGACCTGGCAACACTAGACTGGATTGGAGGAATCAGTTTGCTTCAGAATTACCCTAGAAAGATATGGAGTAAATAGATTCCTCCAAGGTATATCAGGAAACATAAATTGATAAATATAATGGTATCTACCCTGTTGCCTGGAATAATTTGGAGGAATCAAGTTGCTCCAACATTGCCACCAATATTTACATAAGTTTATTAATTACAGAAAACGGTATAATTTTGACACAAACCCATTGATTTTTTTTATTATTTTTTTTTAACACTTGAATTATTTTATTTTGGTATAATTATTTCCTTACACCTTAAAATATAATTATTGATAAATATGAAACCCATTTATTTCATGGGATAATTAATAAATATTTATAGATATTTTTATATACTAAGGAAATTGAAACACATTATTATTTTCTATCTATTTGAGAGAGAGAGAGAGAGAGAGAAATAGAATGAAAGGAGAGAAAGAGAGAGAAAGAGAGAGAGAGAGAGGAAATAGAAGGAAAGGAGAGAGAAAGAAAGAGAGGAGAGAGAGAGAAAAAGAAAGAGAGAGAGAGAGAGAGTAACATAGAGTTACATAGAATCACAGACCACAACAGACCTTACGGTCCACACGGGGTGATCTGATTAGAAGGTTACTGGTAGAGAATGAATTTCTCCCCAGTGATAGTCGTAGGTAAGGATAGCAAAGTAGAAGGCTCTCTCCCCACCCTCCAATCCCTCCGGCCTGAGCCGTACTGGAAATAAAGAGAGAGAGAGAGAGAGAGAGAGAGAGAGAGAGAGAGAGAGAGAGAGAGAGAGAGAGAGAGAGAGAGAGAGAGAGAAAATAAAAGGAAAGGAGGGACAACAAAACATATCCCTTTTTATTTTTTTTATTTTTCTATTTATGTATTTATTTCTTTATAACTTGTTTTATAGTGTCATAACTATAATTTACACACACACACACACACACACACACACACACATACAGTTTATCTTTCTCACATACACAGTCTCTCATTTTCTCTCTCTCAAACAGTCTCTCGCTATCTTTCTCTCATACATAATGAATCTCTTTCTTTTTCTATCTCTCACACACACACAGTCTCTCTCTATCTCTCTCTCTCTCTCTCTCTCACACACACACAGTCTATCTCTTTCTCACACACACACAATATCTCTCTTTATCTTTCTTTGTCATTAATTAGAAAGGAAGGGTAACAGATCGTCTGTAGAGTGTCTTGGAAACAGCTTGGATCACAACAAACTTTCACCAAGAAGGAAAAGTGTTAGATGACACACAAAGATGAAATATGCTGAGAATTTATTTTTTTCTTTATATACATAAAGTATTTATTCTGGACATTTCTTTTCATGTTTCATTCAACTCTACTGCTGAAGCCACAATCAAATAACCACCAACACTTTCCTTCCATTATGCAAATAAATCAGTATCATATCAAAATATAATCATACATCAACACCTTACATCAACTCAACCCCTTCAATTATTATTATGAGGTGGTGCAAAATCATACACGTGTTGTTCCTTATTACCAAGATATTTACTACGATGGAAGGAAAGTGTCGTTGGATATTTGATTGTGGCTGTACTCATTGTCCCACCTCTCAATCACCTTCTTGCTGAGAAAAACTCATTTTTTTTAGACAGAAAGTATTTATTCTGGACCTTCTTCTTCGGTCGCTACATGACCTCGCTTTTGATCAATCAATCCTAAACGTTACCATGAGTCTGGGTGCTGTGGGGGTGATGGTGGTGGAGAAATCAGCCAAGTTGTGCTGTAGTTCCTCACCAGACCTGTCCAATTCCCATCCACATCTTCTGATCCCCAGTTACCATCGTATGACTCATGCATCACGTACAGTCTCGGCCTGGAGGGGGGTAGTAGGGACATGGGTGGAGGGAGGGTCTATGGTGTTAGGGGGGGTAGGGGCATGGGTGTGAGGGAGGGGGTACAGGTAGAGTGGATGGTGGTAGGGGGGTGGGCAAGCATGGAGGTATAATCTAAGAGGAGGCGGCATGAGCCGCTCGTCCTGTACACCCAAAGTGAAGCAAGGGGCGGAGCCTATTACCCTACCCCCCATTGACTCAAAACATTGCCTCGCCCGCTTTACTCCCATTATAATTATGGTCTTATTTTCTCATATATCCTATAATCATAGCCAGAAAGAGACTTGAATTTGTTACATATATGATAACTACATAAAATTATCCAATTCTGTATATTATCAAAAGTACTTAAACCCATTAAATATCGCTGTTTCCAGCTAGAGCATTACCTCTTCTTGCAAACTTTTCCTAGGAGTATGAATGAAAGAATGAATTGATTAATGAATGAATAGTTTATTTTATGCAAAAAGTATAGTAAAAGAGAAGGTGATAGCTTACACACCAACCCACAGAACATATTATAACGTTACAGAGAAATAACAACAAGTACAGATGACCACACGTGAATCTGGTATGCCTCGCTACTTGCGAGATACCTACAACAGGAAGGAAAGTGAGCAAAAGTTATAGTTTGTTGACAAGCAGATAGTAATAATAATTTACTGTCTGCCTGTCAACAAACTACATCTTTTTTCACTTAAATTTCCTTTCGTTGTAGCCAAGCACCTCACAAGTAACGAACCCTAGGCCTACCAGCTTCATGTGTGGGTAACTGTACAAATGCAAATAAAATTAATTATATAAAGATTTCTAGTATGAGACTGTGGAAGGCCTTGTGTCACTCTTTAAGTATAGTATATAAATAAGATTATAATTATACAGTAAGATGTGTATAGTGTACTGAACATGTGAATAGGGTAGTGAAGATGTGTATATGGTAGGCCTACTGGAGATATGTGATGTGTAGTGAAGAGATGTGTAGTGTAACACCCAGAACTGTCATGTAATTGAGTTGACACTCAGGTGTGTTGTCTTTTATCAAACACATTTTACCACTTATAAGCCACATGGAATCTTACCATGATGGCTGCATGTTACTGCATAAAGTGTGTCATCACTTCCTCAGTTTCAGTTCACTCTGATTTACACAGAAACATTAATTTTACTCATCAGTCCCAGACAGTAATTTCACAATTATAAAAACTCTTTCCACACATTGGCTTTACTTAGACTACGGTTTTTTAACTTACACCTAAATTCTCAACAACCAAATAGTCTACATAGTAAACACAATTATAAATTAAATATCTTTAAAACATTATGAAATATGCTAAAACATTCATAATACAATCTCTCAACACTCGAGTTATCCTTCAGGCCAACCCTAACTTAGGCACAAATAGGTCCCCCCATGGAGCCAGTTTATCTTTTATAACCCTGTCAATGCTATATATACGTCAGGTTATACATTAATAGTTAATATCACAACATTATAATAGCCTTTGCTTTACAATTTTTATGTGTACAGTATTAATATTCTACAGGACAAGGGTACGTGTCGCGGTGTGCGAGGCAGGTGATGAAATTCACTTCGTTGATTTGTCCATTTCTGTCGTATATTTTTCTATATGACTCTCTTAACGTACATATGAAATGTAGTAGAAAGACTCCTGTCTCTCTGGGTACACCCATATGCTGAACACGCCAGCATTATCTTAAAAAATGGCAAAGAATGTTGGTGAAATCGATGGTCCGACATGATCAGCTGTCCAATGTTTTGAGTCAATGGGGGGTAGGGAGGACAGCCGACCAATAGAAAATTGGCTTCACCTCTGTGACGTCATGCCGCCTCCTCTTAGATTATACCTCCATGTGGGCAAGTCAACTCAGTAACCACCCAGCAAAAATGAAAGTATTGGGACCTTAACGGAACCATCCTGGATTTCATGCAAAACAAATTCTGTCCAATTACTGGAAATACGGTTTTCAATCATGGGCCATTATAAATCCCTTTGCCGTTTGTACACAGGGTTTATATTGAGACAATGTTGAATCAATTACGGACCAATGATCTAAATCCTTGGAAATCCCAATATCCAATGTAAACTATAATGGTCAGATACTGGTACCATTATGTACAGCTCCGGACAAAACTCTCTCGACTTGGTTGGCAGCATTTGGCAACTCTGAATCTTGAGAGAAGCACAAACTACTGTACACTGGCTCTTAGTATACTATCATACATACATACACAGGTCAACCAACTGATAGCACACATACACACACACTGAATATTAAGATTTAGTGAAGAGTCTCCCCTAACTCCAACCCCCATCACCCTATCAGATGCCAAATGCTGCCATACGAGTCGAGAGAGTTTTGTCCGGAGCTGTACATCCAATAGACATTAGGGACCAATTATTCAAACGACATTGGGGTAATATAGGTACAATTACCTAAATCCAATATATTTTATAATATGGATTTCCTCTCTGCAGCTAATTTTGTCAAATAATTGTTATTCCAATATCCATTTTCAAATTATATTAGACAGATGCTGGTACGATTTGTTAAATCTAACATTTTTCATAAAATGGAATTCAAATTTAGTACCAATGAAGATACTGGCCCAAGTATATATTTCCAATCACCTAATAATTATGGAATTCCGATATCATAACAATATTGGCTATTCACAATATATCTGGTTTCCAGTATTGGACCAGTACAATAATTCATTCACTTACTGCTGTCCAGCTGGGGGGAAACAGGTTGAAACAAGCCGTGTATGTAAGCTGGTCGCTGATTGGCTGGCGGTGATGTCAACATCAATCGGTGGCCAGCTTATATACACTGTTGGACAGTACTAGTGGTAAGTGAATTAATTATAGGAAAGGAATTTACAAACAAATTGTATTAAGGATTTCCCTTTCATTTCAATGTCAAAACAATGAACTTTGAGATATTGTAATATTATTAGCTTACAATTAATAAGATATTTTACTTGCTATGCTAATGAGTACATTATGGTGCACTGCCCAATATGTGATTCAGTGCACTATTCCTGTACTGTATAATGGAGCAGTGTATGCTCAATACTTTTTATAACAGCCAACAAGTGCATCACAATAGGTAATGCGTCTACATCATAATTTTACAACATTACTCCAAAGTTCATTGATATCAAATTAATATGAAATTTAAACCCTTAATATTATTTGTGTTCATAATACCTTCACAGTACAGGTGCAATACAGGAAACCAGAAAGCTTAATTGTAAATAGCCAAAATATTTATGACTGGAATTTTAATTTAAGCTTTGGTTTGAATAATTTAGTTATTAAAATGCGCAGTATATAAAAGTCACATGAGTTATGAAAATATTCTAAATAAATTTCACACCATATGGGAATAACAATTAATAATAGCCAACACTACAGAAAGAAAGAAAAAACATAGAAATTACAACAATGAAACAAATATTTTATTTTTGGTGGATATGTTTCTTGAATTATCAGCTTAAAACAACCAAAGATTTATGGCTTTCTAATCATAGATTCTATGGTCTCAAGTATCAAGAATGCAGGTAGGCCTGGCTTGCATGCCCAGTTTAGGAATGAATTCAAACCACAAAATGTTGAACACCTAAATTTAATACTAAATCTAAGGACAGTGAAAAAAAAAGGTTTAAAATTACCAATGGGGTGGGGGGTGATCCCAGTACCCTTGCAGCCTAAGCCGAAGGCTGTTACCAATTCGCCACTCGAGCCTTGCTATTTAATCGTGGCTGTTACAATGCCACCTTCTGCTGTAGTTACGTCATGGATAACTTTTGTGGTTTTGAGGTTATTTGAACACTTATTGTGCCATTTTCAGAAAACTTACTTTGGGCATATATATCCACAGAGACATGTTTACAATGAGAGGTTTTGGATGCATACCAGCTTCTCCACAGTCACACCGACATTCATATATGATTCCATTATTATCATAGGACACATCCACGTTATAAACAATTTTCTTTTCATCGAAGCAGCTGCTACTCGGCTTCGAACATAATTCATCATATAATGGCATTCAGTAATAATTATAAGACAATCAACTTAAACTATTTTCAAGTACTTAACTTTTCCCTTCTTTTACTAACATAAATTTATGTGTGTGTGTGTGTGTGTGTGTGCTAGGAGAAGTTTTGAAGTAAATATACAGTGTTTCTTTAAATTTTCAATTTTGTACAATTCACAATTTTGCTTTTCATACCCTCACTGGTACTATAACTGCTGCAGTATTTGGGAATAACCCTCACTTCCCTCTCTCTGTGGCTGGGTACCAGTTCGGAAGTCGTGACGTGTGTGTGTGTGAGCAGCAGTTGATCTGGGCCACGGTAATGGACTTGATTAAGCCTATGTCCAGTGTCAGAACATAATAAGAAAAGACTGAAAATGTACCTAAAAGGTGCTATTATATTAATAATAATAATAATAATAATAATAATAATGATAATGATAATGATAATGATACTAATAACAACAACAACAACAACAACAACAATAACAATAACAATAATAATAATAATAATAATAATAACAATAGTAATAGTAATAGTAATAGTAATAATAGGCTTAATCGAGCCTGTTACCGTGGCCCAGGTCAACTGCTGCTCACACACACACACGTAACGACTTCCGAACTGGTACCCAGCCACAGAGAGAGGGAAGTGAGGGTTATACCCAAATACTGCAGCTGTTATTGTACCAGTGAGGGTGTTTTACGACGTTCGATGGCCTTATAGTTAGTGCCTGAAACTCAAATCGGAAGAGTAAATATGCGCTGGCCCTCACCTGAGAGGATTGATCTCCCGATCTCTAGGTTATGAGTCCAGAACACTAACCACTCGGCCACCTTCCCTATTATGAAGTCCAAACCCGGGTACTCTGATTACCAGGCCCAAGTGCTATTCACTTCATCACGCCAACAGAGTTGCTGATCATTTACAGTGACATTGTAAGAGAATAGTTACTCATTAATTATATATATATTTGATATCCCAAATACGTGTTTAACTGTAGCGTGTGGTTGAAGCGGAGATCTGCAACTGATAGGCTTGCCAAAAATATACTAGCAATTGATGGGGATTTTAGGTAATTTAGCCCTGTTTTTCAAGTGGACTTTGAAATGAATAATGTGGTATGAAGAATCGAAGGAATAAACGAGGGGAAAACATATTAACTTTGTTTTAATTTCGCTTAACAGATGTATCACTTGCCTGCACTGTCGTGTGGTACGAAAGCATACACGTTTAAGGGATTTAAGGGTTTCAATTCGTTATACAACAATGTTCATTTCTAACATAAATATTTCTAGGATACACAATCTCACACACGTAGATTGATTTGAGCTACAGCATCCCAGTGGTGCTACATCTCATAAAATATGTGACCCCTGTACCACGCGGCAGTGCTTGCAAGTCGGATTCAAATATGAAGTTAATTTAGGCGAAGGAGCTCAAGGATTTCCTCATCCAACAGTATTATCATTTTACCCAAACAAGGCATACAATATTTCATACCTTTCTTATTTAGTTTTGAAATAGCCTTCAAATCTTCAAAAAATTATTATTTATGATAAATCTTGATAATATGATGTTGTAAATGTGATTATATTTAGGATAATAACCATCCTTTATGTATGTAAGTGAATTCTGTATACATGACAACAGTGTTCTACTCTGCGTTGTTTTCATGTCTGTGCTAAAGTTGGTCAGGTCACCCCTCCAGGGTCTCAGGTCATTACTCCATGGTAGGGAGGAAGAGGGTGACAGAGGGGGGGAGGGGGGCTGTCTATAGGTGCGGTTCAACACCTGGGATGTTTAATCATGATTCCATACTCATAAATACTTTATGTATTATATACTTTATGTGTAAGACATGTATTATTGAGCTTTGTTTGACAAGTATTTGTATATAATCAATTATATATCGTTATATGTGTTCGTTTTTTTTTTTTCATATTACAGTAACAATGAAATATAAAAAATAAAAACCAACACTGACAACACTTCCGTGATGAACTGTAAATCGCCCCACATGTGTTTGACGTCAAATCCCAGCCTGGGGTACAGTAACTCTCACGCCCTGACCCGAGCAGAGTAGAGACAAGGCAACACTGTAGAGTAGGGAGGTTACCGCCCAAACTAGCTTCATATTTGAATCAGACTATAATACTTTCAGTTCTTGCAAATTTCCATCACTTGTTTCAGTCATTTCCTATTCTTTAAAAGAGTATATCTATGTGTGCATGAGAGTAGTGTCAATTCAGATATTTTATCCAGCTCGCTGAGTCGACTCTTTTCGAGCTGCATTATTATATAATTTATGTATTAATATAATTCACTATAAAAATAATAAAAATTAAAGTTCATTTATATCTTCTAAAATGAAATAAAATGTTGCCCAGAGAAAAGTAGGAGACAGCTATTTTGTTCATTAATTACATGTATATATTTCTAGGTAGCTAATATTGTGCATAATTACACATATCATACACATATTTACACAGTTTAATTCATGATTGTTGTCATCCATAAAATAATTACTATTTTTAAGGTTTAGCATACTGTATCTATTCCTACTCTGATCTGTTAAAGTACACGATATCTAAACATTCTCTTCCGTTTGCACTACGCACTACTACACGAACAATGTCTAAGATGGGTTGGAGTTCAGCTCCATCTCACTGTTTCCACTCGGAGGTTGTGAAGCATAAGTCTTATGTGCGTAAATGAAGTTCGATATGTATTTGGAAAATACTTTGCATATAGCTTTTTCGTGAACTTAATATGATTTGTGATTGTATCAAGTGGATTTAGGTCATCATTCCAATTAAAATATATTTGAAAGCCATTTGTATCCAGGGGTGTTTTGATCACTAAACATGTGATCCTTTTCAGTCTTTAATTAAAGGTGTTCATGCAGTAGAGTTCCAAGCTGCCACTCACTCACTCTCCAAAAAGGAAGTCAAAGGCATCTAAATTACAACAGAGATATATTCCTGGTCCCTACGAGTCATTTAACTCCTTTGACGTTCCTCCTAGCAATACGACTTTCTCAGTAGACTCGTCCAAGTTATACTTCAGTCCCAACAGAAGTCTGAAGACTATTTCGATTCAACGGATGTTCCTCCTTACATGCTGCTTTTGGGAAAGACGTGAGATGAAGGTGAATACCTCGGTCATTGTGACTTCATATGATATGGTTTTTCTTCTCTTAGAGCAGCGGAATGAATCTCGCACTTGCATTATGAATGTTAATGTCTCTGTTTGTGTCAGTAATATTATTACTGTACTGGACAAAAGCAGTGTGGTTGTTTCAAGGAATATTCCTCCGCCTTACCCTTCACCTTCTCATAACATTTCAGTGTTTAGGAGACTCATTTACGGGTCCCAATTTCTGCTCCATGTACTATCCCTTGGGTTCGTTCTTCTACCAGTGGCCCATGATTAGAGAAAACTTGCCGATTGAAGAAGGCCCATGATTAGTGTGGTAGTGGGAAGTCCTTCCGTGAGAGACTTCCCACTACCTGATTAGGCTTCCCTATAATCAGTTTCAGAGTAACACTGTTCCAGGTCCCTCAGTAGATTTCGATGGTTTGCCTGCCTGATGGGAAGAACTGAATGTTATTCTCTCTTCTCCACTGTGTGTGTTTGTCTCCAAGAGACAATGCTTAGGGACTCCATTTCTGCCAGTTATTCTGTATACCCTGAGTTTTATTCAATTTCTTTTGAAGGGCAGTATCACCATGGTTACTCTGCCATCCTAGTTAGACGTGATGTGCAATCCACGAGCCTGAAGAATGTCGCTCCAATTCTAGCTAATGCCGTCAAAGTTTTTATGGACCGCCCCCATATGGTGTTCAATCTATACTTTCCTCCCATTGTTACAGATAAAAGGGGTGATCTCTTCCTTGTACTCGAAGGATTGGGTGATTTTAATGGTTGCCATCCTCTGTGGGGTGACAGTATAGTCAATACCAAGGGTGTTTTATTGGCATTTTATATTGGGGATGAGGGATTAAGGGTTTCAAATGCAGGAGATGAGACCCATTTCCATGGCCCTCCTGGGACGTTTATATCCATTGATGTTTACCACTACTCATCCAGTGCACTGTTAGATTTTACTTGGAATGTGGTGATCAATTTACTGTATAGAAGTGACAGAGTGTTATAACCAGTCAAGCGCCACGCCTACTTAAGTGAGTTAATTGCCTTTAAAATGTAGGTAATAATGTCACATGTAAGGTAAACCTGAATAATCTGTTAACCGTTACTTTACTTCACGAACTTGATATAACCACAGTATAACACATACTGTGGTATTTCACACTTCATTAGAGGCCAAATTTTCTTAGCTTTAAACTGATATATGCCAAAAAGTGTTCAGTTCCCTATTAAAAAAGATATTACAGGTATAATAAATACGAGTGAAAAGTCATTCATTCTGGTACTTTAATATTAGATCAAACCGGAGAATTTGTAAATACTAATATTTTACAATATTTCAATTAAGAAACTACATTGCTTAAGCATTTTTTTGGTATAGTTTTGATTTGAAGCAGGTACAGCTCCAGACAGATCAATGGTCCACACCCCTTTCATCAGTGACTTGGTTTGGGCCTCGTCGGATCTGGAAACAGTTGCAGGTGGAGGGAGGGGAGATGTTAGTGGGAGAGAAGGAGAGAAATGTGGGCGGGGCTATAGGAGGGTAACGAGTGATCAGGTAGAGAAGACGGTGAGTCAGAAGGAAGGAATGAAGCATAAACTGTGAAGGGTATCGAATCACCAATAGTTCAAACTTTTTCAGTCGTGACCCAGTTTTTACTATGACATCATTCTCGTGACCCATATAGAAAGATCTTTTACATATGACCAGAATTATCAATTTAAGAAAATATAAGGCCAGAAATTGAAATGCAATAATTATGATTAAAATTATTATTAGAATTATTTACAGAATTATAAACACTGCGGCCACTGCCTCACCTACCCCTCTCTCTCTCTCTCTCTCTCTCTCTCTCTCTCTCTCTCTCTCTCTCTCTCTCTCTCTCTCTCAAGAAGGCTAATATTTGTGCAATGATTTTGTTTTATTGATAATTAAATATAAGAAAATTCGATTATAAAAATATTTTAGGTGGATTTGTGTATAAACTTCATATTTATTTTATTGTCACGAACATTATTATTCTATTTTATTCATGTATTTATTCTTGTGAGTCTGCGACCCAGTATGAAGGAATTCGGGACCCGTAGCTTGAAGAACCCAGGTTTATAGAAATGCATACAGCATTAACGTAGGTGGATATAGAAGAGAAGAAAAATTAATGTGATCATGATTTGAGCTGAGGGTGAAGGGGAAGATATATGAAGGTGATTAGTTGAAAAGTAATAACAAACATCTGTTACATTATATCTGTTACATTATATCCTTTAAGTAAAGGCACATTCCATTGTTCACCATCGTAGTGGGATAGACTACTGAATATATACCGTATTATCCTTTGGATATTAGACAGATATCCCTGTATTCCTTTTATCCCTCGTGCTTGCCCCGTAAGGGGGTATTGCTTGTAACGATGTGGGCAATACTTTAAGGGTTTGGGCGCCCCTTCAGCCCCAGCCACTAGCTTACATTTCTTCAACTTATGGTCCCTTTTATTACTGAGCCTCCTCCACCTCTCTCATGTCCACTATAATGCAATCTTTCCATCTTGTCTTGAGTCTTCCTCTCCTCCTTCTTCTTTGAACTTCTATATCAAGTGTTCTGCTTTCGTCATTTTCTCTATTCTCTCTCATAACTTACCCGTACCCATGGAGCTAGTATAGGTGAAGGCGGCATGGCTCACTAATCCAGGGGAGTAAAGTGAAGCCGAGGAACTGTCATTTTCGGCACCTTCAATATGGCTGAGACCAAGATCACATAATTATGTTCCTACTATAACGATAGTGTTTTCTGATGATAACACTTATTGAAGCTGTAGATCTATTTAATAAAAAAGAATACTATATTGTATTATTTTGTACATACTACGTAACTAAAAGATACAAACACTAATTTCGAGACTCTCCTAACTCTCAAACTTAGGCTAGATACCAGTAAACAACACCAATTTATTGGTGGTGGTTCTACTCTTTACATCTTTCCTAGCAGTATTGAGTGCTGTTATACTTTCCTGCATACAAATACCCCACTTGTTGATATGTTTCAGCATAGTTGGACTTCTGACCTGACTTTGACAGGTATCCGCCATCTTGAAGGCGCCGGAAACGACAGATCGGTGGCTTCACATAATTCAGGTCCTACTGCCGACTCCACCTATATCTTATTCGAAATTTCTTCTACCTTCACTGTTCCTATAATCCTTGTATTACGATCCTATCCTCCCTTGTCACTACTCACATCCATCGCAGCATCCTCATTTTAGCTAGTACGATCCCCTTCTCACTTACTCTTTTCACATATACTGCCTCCGCCTCGTAAATAATTTTTGGTCATACCACTGTTTTGTACACCTTCCCTTCTAGTATCACTTGTATTTTTCTGTCGCATAATACTCCCGATACAACTCTCCATCTTCTCCATCCACCTTGCATTCTTCCAGTAATGTCCTTATCTTCACTACCATTTGCTGACTGAGTGGATCCCAGGCATTATTCCAACCTGATACATTTACGTCTATCTTGCTCCTGTTCTGTGCGCATCATATAGTCCGTGTTTGTTCTAATTATTATAATTCCTTTACTCTCCATTGCTAATTTCCACTCTTCCAGTCTGATCTCTACTCCTTCTCTTGTCTCACTCACCAGTACAACGTCATCAGCATACATCATGTTCCAGGGTGTCCCATCTCTTACATTCTCTGTCAACATGTCTATTACAATTTTGAAAAGGAACCGGCTCAGCGCAGAAGTTGGCAGAAGCCTGATGCAGCCCCACCTCCACTTTAAAACTCTCTGTCAAGCCCACTCCACTCCTGACTCGAGGTTTGGCATTCCTGTACATTTCCTTTACCAGTCTTAAATATTTTTCCGTTACCTTCCTCTCTCTCACACATCTCCACAATTCCTCCCTTGGATCTAAAAAACGTCTCCACCGAGATCTCATTTGGTTCAGGCGTCGTATTGATTTTCATTCTTCTAAGTGCTCTCACCACTTCTGCTATCTCTACACATCTCGTGGGCCCTGGGTATGGTATTCCGTTATCATGATGTCGTATCGACGCCCGCAACAAGCCCCTGACACATCCATGGGTGGAGAAGAATACCGTTAAGGTTTAAAAACAGTTCATACCGATTCGTTAGACACCACATCTTGCTTTCTGCTGACTTCAGCAGCATGTAGGAACTTTACATACTTAAGCCCTGATTGCCAGACTCCACCCTATAATTATTTGTATGTTATACTTTATGCTATACCAATCACTATATTGTCGTCCTTTAGAAGAAGGGACAATGTAATATATTTACTCATATTTCTCTTATATAAGCTTGTATCTAACATGTATTTATTTCAAAGTCGGGAAGTCGGTATAATCGATGCCAACAACGAACCATCAAGTACTGGCGACGGAGATCTAGAGGTGGTTCGTTAGCATCCAACAGGAGACTGGGGATTGGGGATGACCTGAACGCTCCAGTTGCCAGATATATCCCAGCATTATGAACAGGGTCTAAAACTCTGAGATGGGCATCTGTGGCAGAGGAGTACACCTCACACCCATAATCAAGTTTTGACCTAATAATAACACGGTATAGGTGAAGGAGGGTGGCCCGATCAGCCCCCCAGGTAGTATGGCTCAGAACCCTCAACAGCAAAGGACCTTAAGTGTACGTAAGTGGGAAATCCAAGACAAACGTTTGTCGAAAAGGAGACCCAAAACGCGAGTCATCTCGACACAGTATATCCGATGACCATACATGAATCAGTCCGGATCAGGGTGGACACCTCAGATGCAGCAGAAGTGCATAGCAACCGTCTTGGCAGGAGAAAATCGAAACCCATGAGAACCAGTCCAACGTGACACTCTGTCAAGGGCAAGCTGCATGCGTCGCTCCGCCACTGACATACGGGAGACAGCAAACCAGACTGCTAGGTCATCAACGTACATCGAGTTGGCTATACTGTCCGGAAGGGATGAGGCAATGGCATTAATTGCTACTGCAAACAATGTGACACTGAGGACACTTCCCTGAGGGACGCCCTCCTCCTGTGCAACAGATGCTGAGAGAGCTGTACCAACCCTTACAGAAAAACTGCGACCACTAAGAAACTCTTTAAGAAAGCGTGGAAGGCGACCTCGCTGGCCATATACATGGAGCTGCTGCAGGATGCCATATTGCCATGTAGTGTCATACACTTTCTCTAAATCAAAGAATACACAGACAAGGTGTTGATGTCGTGCAAAGGCCTCACATGCAGCAGCTTCCAACCTGACCAGAGCATCTGTAGTGGAACGATGTTTACGAAAACTCGACTGGGACGGAGACAAAAAATCACCCCGTTCCAAGAAGTATACCAGTCTGACATTCACCATCTTCTCAAATAGTTTACATAGACATGAGGTCAAGGCAATTGGTCGGTAATTGAGGGCAACACTAGAGTCTTTGCCTGGCTTGGGGAAAGGAAGGATGGTAGCAACCCTCCACCCAGAAGGGAAGACACTCTCCACCCAGATTCTGTTATATAAAGCTTTCTTCTCCCTTTATTTTATTGGGTGATTTTAATGGTCGTCATCCTCTGTGGGGTGACAGTTCGGTCAACTCCAGGAGTGTTTTATTGGCTTGATTTATTGAAGATAGGGGATTAGGGGTTTTAAATACGGGAGATGTGACACATTTTAATAGCCCTACTGGGACTTTTACCACCATTGACATTTCTCTTTGCTCACCCAGTGCTCTGTTAGATTTTACTTGGCGAGAGTTGCCTGATTTATATGGTAGTGACCATTTCCCTACACTGTTAGAAGGTAGGTGGATATTAGAGTAGGCTGACTGGCAGTTTTTTAGAGAGCTAACTTCTTCGGTCTCTTCAGTAGCCGATTTTGGTAGCTCTGATGAGGCTGTAACACATTTCACTGATGTACTCCACTCTGCTGCTCTCAACTTTATCCCTACAACTTCTGGCTACTTTCCCAAACGTCCTGTCCCTTGGTGGTCACCAGAGAAATGATGGCGCGGCTATATAGGAGGTAATGTGGGGGGGGGGGGGGGCAAATGATCATGAGGAATGAATGAAGCATACAATGTGAACGGTATCGAATCACCAATAGTATAAAGCAGGGTTCTTCAAACTTGTTCAGCCGTGACCCAGTTTTTACTATGACATCATCGCGACCCATACAGAAATATATTTTACAAATTACCAGAATTATCAACCTAAGAAAATACAAGGATAGAAACTGAAACGTAATATTTATTATTACAACTCATTCTAACCAGAATTATAAACACTGCCTCACCTACCGTCCACCCCCCACACTCTCTCTCTCTCTCTCTCAAGAAAGCTAATATTTGTGTAATAATTTTATTTAATTGATAATTATGTATATGAATCTTCGATTATGAAAATATGTTAGGTGGATTCATGTATGAACATTTATTTTATTGTCACGAACATTATTATTCTATTTTATACGTCTATAATAATGTTCGTGACAATAAAATAAATATGAAGTTCATATGTGTGACTGTTTGTTTAGCCGCTATGCATGGCCGCATCGTTTAACCTAGAGTAAAAATTTATACTTCATTCCGATGGGTGAAGCCTGGGAAGTTTCCTCGGCCTCCAATTTTTTTTTAATGACCAATGGGGGGGTTTGAACCCTGCAGCCAAAGCCGAAGGCTGTTATTTGGCATTAACCGAAAGATCCCAGGTTCGATTACCCGGTACAATTAAAAAAGAAATTGTTGACAAATGATACACCATTCTGACCGGTGTAGTCCCGGGAATGTCCTCAATCTCATTTTATTTTTGGTGGATAAGTGTTTCTTGAATTATCAACTTAAAACAAGCAAAGATTTATGGCTTTCTCAACATAGATTCTATGGTCTCAAATATCAAGGATGCAGGCAGGCCTAAATTTAATACTAAATCTGAGGACAGTGAAAAAAAAGTTTTAAAATGACCAATGGGGTTGGGTTCAATCCCAATACCCCTGCAGCCCAATTTGCCTATCGGGCCTTGCTATTTAATCGTGGCTGTTACAATGCCACCTTCTGCTGTAGTTTCGTTATGGATAACGTTTGTGGTTGTAGAGCTGGCATGGTTTCTCTAGGGGACCAGCAACCATACCGGATAATGGACTCTCCTAATAAGTTCACATAAAAATAATTAGAGGAAATTTATTGAGAAACCCACATGTAGGATCTTCACCCAGATCGCTGCTAGTATATATATATATATATATATATATATATATATATATATATATATATATATATATATATATATATATATATATATATATATATATATATATATATATATATATATATATATATATATATATCATCCATTTTTTCTTTTTTTCACCTAATTGGGTGAAAATTTAAAAATAAAATTGCAACAAATCTGTTAAAACAAATAATTTCAAATCCGGTAATTGAACTATTGTTAACAGAAATCCTCTAATTTCACCTCATAGACAACAAATGTCTCTCATTGATGATAAGTACCTTGAACAATACTCGTATTGACGACGAGTAACGGGGTAGCATGCTAGGCTGTGTCTGGATACCATCATTGTTGTCAACATTAGAATATGCTACATCTTTAACTTTATGACTTTTTTGTAGACCTCAATGCATCAGATGAGTCCTCTTGGATATTATGTTTGTCATATACGTTCGGCTGATGTCTAAGTATATAATTATCCTTAAAATGCAAAGTGGTTTCGTCTTGAATATGAAGTATTTTTTTGTATCAGACCAGAGTATGGTGGGTTGGGGAGATAGAATTATAAACTTAGGGAGATATAAATCAAGTAAAATTTGTTTATTATTCATTACCATAGTCATCACGTTACTTTGCATGCGAGACCATTGCCTATAATTTAACAACGATATGTATAAAATTTGATTAAAGGGAAGAAAAATAGTAATTTCATTCCGAATCACGTGTAAAAATAAATGATGAAAAGAGACAATCTTTTTTAAAATCTACAAAAGCCTGTACGGCTGTACTAACTTTTTCCTTGAGGAGAATTTAGACTGTGCATGTCACTAGAACCTACTGATAAGGGCTCATGTGCTGTTACTGTAGTGGGTCAAGTCCGGCCTACCACAATAGATATTTCTAGTAGAGGGATTCCTTACTTTTGTATGTTCCAACACTAGACATAGGCTTTATTAAGCCCGTTACCGTGGCTCAGATCAACTGCCACTCTCACACACACACACATATGTCACGACTTCCGAACTGGTACCCAGCCACCCAAATACTTCAGCTCTACCAGCGAGGGTGTTTTACGACGTTTGGTGGCCATATGGTTAGTGCCTGAAACTCAATTCAGAAGAGTAAATATTCTCAGGTCCTCACCTGAGAGGAATCAATCTCCCGAACTATAGGTTACGAGTCTAGGATACTAACCACTGGACAACCTCCTCTCCTTAAGGCAAGCTGTTAATAATAACTCTCTACCTTTCCCAAACCGTGTCTTGACTATTGCATTTAGACCTGTACACATGTCAACTTCTCCCGAACTAACTAAAGTTGAATATATTTTCATGTTAATCGACTTGAGTCTTTGTTTGACATAAAAGAAGTTTTACCAATAGAAGAATACAGCTCTAATCCCAGGAACCAATGAGAGAGGATGAGGGAGGGGCTACACCTGGAGGCAAGTTTATATAAACTATGGGATAGACGATGCTGGTATCTTAATGTGGTGACTCTCAGTCCAAACGCACCTGCTTCGCCACTTGACACACTCACTTGTAAGATATCATTGGCCTTTGTATTATAATATAAGATAGTGTATCTTGGCTGTTATTGGGGGCACATAAAATCCATGAGATTTCAATTGAATATTATGTGTTGGAGAATTCAAACATGCATAATATCTGGCATTATTCCAGTCTTACTACTAATGCTGACGTTATTTAGCATCATGTAGGGCTACTTCAATTTTAGTCCCTTCTAAATCAAGTCTTGATTATGGAATTTCTGTCGCAAATGCCCAGATATATATACGCGCCGCCCACAGGCATTCCAAAAATACCAAGTCTCGTAAAGGTGTTACGTTTATCATATTCTACCATGTCGCGTTCTCGAGTTATACTCACACTGGAAGAATTCAACGATTCTGTGGTTTCCATAATTATACACCTGCACCCACCTCCCGGGATAGTTGAAAAAAGTGTCCCTGTGCGATGGTTATTCTTTCTATTACTTCTCGCGTATTGTAAGATTTCATAGTGGTAATAAACAGAGAAGTGCTAATGGTGTTTATTCTATGAGAACAATCTTATTTTGAGGTGCAAGAATAACTATGTGATTCCCTAGACCAAAAAGCCACGTTATATTGACTTGTTAAAAAAATATTAGGCTTTGTTAACCCTCCACTGATCAAGGTAATCAAAAGAGGTTTTTTTCCTTCTCCTCAAAACACCCCTTTTCTCAAACTCCCCACTATATGCAAGGGGGAAAAAGTTGTCTCAGAATGGTCTAGTATGTTGGATTATGCTACCCATAGAGTATTGTTCAAGTTGGCAGTAAGGCTACCTTACTGTTTACCTAAACATTAACACTTATATATATTCATATATTTTGCGTGAATGTATATTGCCCATCGATGGGTCACTAATCCATTTTTTTTATTTCATTTTATTGCTATCACTATCATTAAAATATTTATTTATTTTCATTGATCTTTGTGGCTAAGGATAAAAATGAATGGTGGTCAGTCATCTCAGTCGGTGGTGACAGGTTAAATATTCGGATCAGGAATGAAAATTCCGATAATGTTGAGATTAAACTAATATGGAAGCATTGTGCCAAGTTCGTTTTAATTCGTTAGTGTTTGGCTCGTCATCTCACTGGTTCTGTCATTCTTTGTTTACATAGTGCTTGATGCTTTGTTTATAATTTGAAGATGTAATTTATCTGTGGTAATAGTAGTGCTGATTTCGCAGTTTTATCCGCGATTTTCATTATCCAAAATATTTCCTTATCTCTAAAGAATAAAGTTTGTTTAATAGAAATTTTATTTATAGTAGCATTTAAGGGTCTCATTGTCACTCTTGATTCAGAATAGATAACATATTTAACTGAAGGAAGGTTTCCATGTTTCTTGATCACGATAGCATAAACCTCTAAATGACCAGGGTGTCACAAGTCATACCTTAGTGTATGAACTTTAGGTTCTTTTATCACTCAGATGCATCAGATTAATGCGACTCAAATCATCGATACCATAAAACGATAACGTGTAGGCCTACCAACGAACATAACAACACTTTAATTAATATTATACCAACAAACCCACACAGTGACTTTAAACCCCAAACAGAATTACATTAAACTAATTTACACAAACAGTAATAATTATACACACAATCTTAATCTAACCCTAACCTAATTACATCCTAAAGTAATGAATAATTATAATCTAATAAGGTAGAGTCCGGACACTGCACCACTCCCCTTATGTTACCGATGTAAGTCTCCACAACACTGGCCAGACAATCACCAAAGTAACACTTAAATTAATATTACACGGGACTTTCCTTACACCCGGCTTGGTTACCCACACTTGCTTTCTATCCGTAGTAAAGTCCTGGCACAGTAACTTAGACGAATAGTACTTATTTCTACTCCTCTGCAACAGGATTAGCGGTACAGGTCACAGACACCTCCGCTACGACTCCCGACTGAGGCTAATCTTCACCAACACTCTGGAAAACAGAAGTAAACTAGCTCTGGTTCGTTTCACTCTCACACATTAAATGTAACGCTGCTATTTTTATCCCCTTACTTTACTGGAGGAGGAAACAAAAGCACGGCCTTTTACAATAAAAAAAAATGACACACCAGTGTATGATACTCTATCCTTTCGCTGGATCAACCCGGTCTGGGAAAAAAAAGGGACTGAGTAACTGGAATTGCCTTGCGAATACCATAAAAAAAATCATACAAATGCAAGTCCAGTTCCTCGTCAGTATTCGCTGCCACCACCAAACCACAGGTTGATCAGAGGAACCAAGTTAACACACTGGATAGGTAACGTAGCCTGAACCCCAAGCACGTGCGTCAGCAACCCAGAATTACTTTAACGGGGGTTCGACCAGTGTCTTAAATTAAGTCAAAATCTAAGTAGGAACACAGTCTATTTGCATAGTATACAGTATCGGTGACAGAATACTCAACTAATTATAAACTAATTTATTATTTACATTAATTAAATAAATTAAAAAAAAAAAACGATATATGTATATACTCCCCCCTCCCCTAAATCCCCAATCCCCCAATCCTAAACCCGCTGACCCTAGAACGGGGATAATCCCGCGTTACGCTAGGGGACAGCACTAACCAAACAAACATCAACAACAAAAAACAGAAATACACTTCCCTTCAAATCCTTCCTACACTTACTAAATAAGAATTAAAAAAATATATATATATATATATACACATATATAAAGATTATCAATAAGAAAAAAATATATATGGCCGAAACAAATATGATACTATTATGATTTTACTTATGCCAGCAATCTCAAATTATTACCCTCGTACACCAGGGGAACTTTAGCTACTCAAGGGATTGTGCTTTTATGACTTTCACCAGGGGAGACGACACGAGACTCATTAATAACATTATAAATATTTACCAAAAAACCCTACCTTCTGTATTAATAATTGTAGTCACTATTGCACCATTATTCCAGTAGAGTTACCTTTCACCAGGGGAGACGACACGAGACTGAGTGTGACCACAGGCCACAACTCATTCTCGCCTCGTCTCCGGAGTTATAGGGCATCCACTCGGAAAAAACTAGTCCCTCATGACCTACATTTTTATATTTCCACTAATTTCCCCCTCCCAGGTGTATTCCCTAGTTACATTTAATGATCAACTAATATCTTTAACATTCCAATACATTATCTCTATCCTCAGCCACATATAATACAATTATTCCTATATACAGTACACATATTTAGTCCGCCACAGAAAATGGCTCGTCCTCTCTTTGGGACTACTCTAGTACCCTGCCTATCTTAATCAATTTTCTAAGTAAGTTACCAGTAAAAATGCTGGTATTTCAGGAGAGTGAAGTTAGTGATTATACATTATAATTAAAAACATCCTAAATAACATACATAAAAATGGGGGTGTTACATAAACAAGCTAGTTAACCAAATTCAATACGTTTCTTGACACATGGGTGGTATAAAAATGTGTACCGCTAGGACGAGAGGTTTGGTGAAAAACACGCAAAATAGCTTGTTTTCGCATGCTTATTACTCTTAATCTACAATGAATGAGTAAATAGATTTAGTACCACCATTGGAACGAAAATCTGTTCCTCTTTCGATTGGTACCAACGTGAAGTCTGTAGGTGCATTGGTTACCAAATTTGACGAGTTGAATGAGGTATGGTCGCCATACGCTGAGCGCTAGTGTTTGGGTGGGCGTGCTGACCTTGGCGAGGTAGTAGAAAATGGGGGCAGGCGTATGTCGGCTAAGCCGCTCGCGAGCACACTCGGACATAAGAAGATCAATAATCCCTCAATTTTACGAAAGGCATTCTCCGCAGTACATAGTCTTGATGTCATGACATCTGTGCATGCGCGAGTTCTCTCCTTCCTTTAAATAGTTTTCCTTAGCTCATTCTGGCAACGGTGGTCTGGTGATCTGGTTGGTATGACTACGGGGTCAGATGGTAAGGGTCTGTGGTTCAGGGCTGGTGTTATTTTTACCCAAACTATGGTTTTTACTATTTTCCCAGTTCCCGGTAGTATGCCCCAGGTAGGTCCCGGTAGTTTGCCCCAGTTAGATCCCTGTAGTCTGCCCCAGTTAGGTTCCGGTAGTCTACCCTCAGTTAGGTCCCAGTAGTCTGCCCCAGTTAAGTCCCTGTAGTCTGCCCCAGTTAGGTCCCAGTAGTCTGCCCCCAGTTAGGTTCCGGTAGTCTGCCCTCAGTTAAGTCCCAGTAGTCTGCTCCCAGTTAAGTTAGGTAGGTTTTGTTTTGTTAGGGAGTAACTTTGTCATGACATCATGACTAGCACCTGTGGCGAAGCCCTGCCAATTTTACCCTAGAAAAAGCAGTGTGTACTCAGTCTAAACATCCCATCTTGCTATAAACCAGTGTAGCCAACGTCTGGAGTACAAAAAATTGGGGAAAATTCCATAACCTTGGGAAATTTTAGCAACTCGGTATATGCCAGGCCCGGTCCTTTAGCAGCAACCCGTCATATATATATATGTCCTTTAGGGGTTAAACCGAGACTTTTGGAGGTAAGACTAAATGTTCTAAATTTATCTAAAATGCCTGATGGTATTTCCGCATTACCTATTCCTGTGAGAGATCTAAAATAATTATTGTATATTGCATAGTGAGGATCTTTTCTTTCAGTGTATTCCAATGTGCGTTGTTTTTGGTGATTTGGTTTGTAGATCTACTTCTTTGATAGGAATATATCGTGAGAGCATACTTTAATCTCTTGCTTGGTCAATGGTGAAAGTAGAGGCTGATAGATATTACGAGCCGCAAGTGGAGGTGGAGATATTTGCATGTTAATATTAGTTAATACTAAATGTCTATTGCCTTGGATTGGAAAGGGAGGTTCAGTCGTGATACATAATTTAGTCGTGATACATAATTTCTGACCCGAGTGTCACTGGACAACTTTTTCAGTCGTGACCCAGTTTTTACTATGACATCATTCTCGCGACCCATACAGAAATTATTTTACAAATGACCAGAATTATCAACCTAAGAAAATACAAGGCCAGAAACTCTCTCCTCTCTCTCTCTCTCAAGAAAGCTAATATTTGTGCAATAATTTTAGTCTATTGATAATTAAATATATGAATATTCGATTATAAAAATATGTTAGGTATGTACCAGTCCTGATTCTGGTCTCTTCCAAGAATCTGGTACAGTACCATGTTGTTGTTGTTGGTTATTGGTAGCGAGTTCGGCGGCGTGGTGTTCTTAGGTAATTGACCTTCACAAGTTTCTTATTAAAGGCTTAATTAGTTTATTATATACACTTATATCTACACAGGGAATGATACTGATGTGCCTGGTCTTATATGTATATAGTCTCTCTCTGTGGAGACAAGCCTATAGCCCTTGGAGACAGTTTAAGTAATCCTGAAAACATGTGTCTTTCCCTCGCTTATATCTATTTCAAAACTCAAGAGTTGACATATATAGCTATAATATTTGTCGTCTTATTTCCCGTTTGAAAAGAGGGCGGTCTAGTTAATGGCCACACCCCTTTTCCTTCTCTTACATTGTTTCTTCTCTCCCTGCTTCCTTATTCATTTATTCTCCCTTTCTCTCTCTCTCTTTCTCTCTGTGATGCTAGAGAGAGAGGAAAGGGTTAATGGTTTCTGCTCTGCTCTTACCTCTTACCATGTGTATGTATGTATGTTGGAGAGAGAGAAAATGATATTTGAATCTCAGTCAGATCAAGTAGTTAATTAGTCAGTGCGTATGGATGTATGTGGAATTGGACCTACCAGTCAGGTCCACACTGCACGTGGTCGTGTGTGTATAGGGAGTGTTGTGTGTGTGATGGAGAGAGAAAAGACAGACAGCTGTCCTACAGTGTCTTATATCTGTCTGGCTATTAACGACTTTGCTATCTGATCTGTTGTTCCTTGTAGATGCTTTTGTGCCGGGTACAGGTAGAATCATGTATGAACTTCATATTTATTATATTGTCACGAACATTTTTATTCTATTTTATTCATGTATTTATTTTTGTAAGCCTGCGACCCAATTTGGAGGAATTCGGGACCCGTAGTTTGAAGAACCCGGGGTTTAACGTAGGTGGATATAGGAGAGAAGAAATGTGATGATTTGAGGCGAGGGTGAAGGGGAACAGGGTAATAAAAATGAATGTGATTATACTCATTCTATCTCGTACTGACCCACAAGGCTGTGGCTCCTTCAGAGTGCGCTGTTGCCATATTTAATTAACGGTACCCTATGACAACTCCAAAGAGAATGGGAACAAAATAGTTCTCTTTATATTTGCATATATTTGACCTCACTCTCCACACCCCGGAAATTCCTGGGTCGGAAGTAGTGGCTACGTCTTTAGATTGAAATGCCACATCACACATGAAATATCTTCTCTCTCTCTCTCTCTCTCTCTCTCTCTCTCTCTCTCTCTCTCTCTCTCTCTCTCTCTCTCTCTCTCTCTCTCTCTCTCTCTCTCTCTCTCTCTCTCTCTCTCTCTCTCTCTCTATATATATATATATATATATATATATATATATATATATATATATATATATTTATATTCTATTACTTATACCTTAATTAACTCTAGTATGTAATCAGAAACTATATTTCGTTACACATTTAACGTTCTCGTACTTATTGTGCTGTATACACTTTTTAATCTTTGCCATTTTTACATCTCTTAGGTGCTGTATGCTCAACTATATTCCACCACATAATGTGCAGCCACAATCAAATAATCACCAATACTTTCCTTCCATCAGGCAAATAAATAAGTATCATATCAAAATATAATGATACAACACCTTACGTCAACTCAACCCCTTCAATGTATATAATGAGGTGCTGCTAAATCATACACGTCTTGTTCTTTATTACCAAGATAATTACTACGATAGAAGGAAAGTGTCGGTGATTGTTTACTTGTGGTTGTACAGTCGGCAGCAGAAATTCGTCCCACTCTGTTGTAGTAATGTGAGCCTGGAAATCTGGTAATACTGTATGAGAGAGAGTGAGGGAGAGAGAGAGTGAGGGAGAGAGTGAGGGAGGGAGGGAGGAAGAGAGTGAGGGAGAGAAAGAGTTGTCAGTTATGGTTTAAATGGCAAGTAGTAAAGATCGTTTGAATAGGGATACCTTAAAAAATAATTTCTAATAATACTAAACTTTATGTTATAAACGTGTGTATTGATAACATTATTGATACTGAAAATCATATAATTATGCATTATTTGGGTGCATCCTGTAATGTTTTTCAAACTTAAGAGAAACTTTGAAACCAAATCAGCGTTGAGATAACGTTTCGAAGCTTTGATAACCATAACCGAGGTGTGAATATGAATTCAGTTTTAAGGTGATAATACTTTTTGGGGGAAATTGGAGTGCCTTGATTCCTCCAAAGTGTGCTTTGAAACATGACCAGAATAACAAAAATAATAGTGTTCTGATGCTTGGAATTGTTTGGAGGATTCAGTTGCTACAGATTTACCAACACAAACTGTTCCCGTGAATTAATTAACGCTAACTCAAAACACACGGACAACAAAGTCACAACATCATGACCAGATCGCTCTTCGTAGAACAAGAACATGAAGGAAAACCCTTCAAAAGCTCCGGCTCTTAATGATTCAAGTGAAATAATAAAATATCCATATGTAAAGGTCACAAAAATATTAATTATATTTTATCTGTTTTTTTGTATTCATATGGTTATATTGAAATTTTGAAAATGAACCCTTTTTATTGAGGGTGAACCCCTCGGTTGAACCTCTTAAATATTGGTTGCACCCCATTTAAAAAGTGGTCACCCCAAGAAGAAAAAAACAAAACTTCAAAAGCTCCGGCTCTTAATGATTCAAGTGAAATAAAAAAATATATAATAATACTAATAATAAATGATTCAATGTCGGTAAAAGAAAATGGATGGGAGGAAGAGAGTGAGTGAGTCAGTTGAACCCCTTTTAAGAAGTGGTCACCCCAAGAAGAACAAGAACAAGAACAAGAACAATAATTACGATAAATTCTAGACCTCTCGGCTTAGGCTGGAGCTAAAAATGATAATAATAATAATAAATGATTCAATGTCGGTAAAAGTAAATGGATGGGAGGAAGAGAGTGAGTGAGTGAGTGAGTCAGTTGAACCCCTTTTAAGAAGTGGTCGCCCCAAGAACAATAATTACGATAAAACCTAGAACTCTCGGCTTAGGCCGGAGCTAATAATCATTGGTATGAAACAAGCTGGGCTTTCTGATGCAGACATATCTCGCCAAGTTGAAATTACTTCTAAAACAGTGAATAAACGGTAGCGTAGGTGGGAAGAAGAATGTAACTTTGAAGATCGTCCGTGTTCAGGATGTCCAAGTAAAACAACATCAGACGTTGACCTACGCATTCTGGAAGCAGCAACAAATCAGCCCATAACAAACGCAGTGGCTATCTAAGATGACCTTCATTTCCAAATATCGAGTGATACGGTGAGGCGACGACTCTTGGAATTCCTGCAGTTAAGGGAAAACTGACAGAGAAACTCCGCCTTGACAGACATAGGTTCGCAGAAACTTATGAGCATGATAACCTCGATTATTGGGGAAGAGTTAAGTTAAGTTTTATATTTTTTGTTAAACTATTCAGATAATCGATTTATAGTTTAACGTAATAATATAGTATGAAAGTAACCACTACACTAAGTAGGCCTATGCGTATACTACAATGAAGAACAGTTACTGTTTCTTCCTATGCATGACTGTTGACTGTCTTCCTTTAAGTTAATTTCATAATATCATTTGAGTTTTGTGTAAAATATATGATTTTTATATATTTCCTTTTATTTTTCATTAAAACTGTTCTGTCCATACTTCAAGAATTATCCGCCGTTAGTTAGTTCTTAATTCTTTGGATGGCAGAACCAAAATATCTCTAAACACAAATGCATTGGATATCAGTGTCTGTTTTACTGTTTACTGTGAAAGTGATATTAAAAATTTACCATTTTAACCTCGCATTAAGGACTGAAAACGTTCTATAATAAATATATTTCATATAATTCACTCTGGCAATATCATTAACCATCCTGTGCATCAAAGTCCACAACCAAAAACAATTATAGGATGCACCCAAATAACTATATGATTTTCAGTATCAATGTTGTTATTATAACGCTGCTATTTTTATCCCCCTTACTTTTAATTGATGAGAAACAAATGCACGGCCTTTTACAATAAAAAAAAATGACACACCATTGTATGATACTCTATCCTTTCGCTGGATCAACCTGGTCTGGAAAAAAAAGAGACTGAGTAACTGGAATTGCCTTGCGAATACCATAAAAAAAATCATACAAAGGCAAGTCCAGTTCCTCGTCAGTATTCGCTGCCACCACCAGACCACAGGTTGATCAGAGGAACCAAGTTAACACACTGGATAGGTAACGTAGCCTGAACCCCAAGCACGTGCGTCAGCAACCCAGAATTACTTTAACGGGGGTTCGACCAGGGTCTTAAATTAAGTCAAAATCTAAGTAGGAACACAGTCTATTTGTATGGTATATCGGTGACAGAATACTCAACTAATTATAAACTTGTTTATTTTTACACATGATAAATAAATTTAAAACAAAAATATTATATATATATACTTCCCCCCCAATCCCCAATCCTAAACCCGCTAACACTGGAACGAGGACAATCCTGCGTTGTGCTAGTGACAGAGCTAAACAAAAAAACAAAAAAAAACAAGAAGTGCACTTCACTTTAAATACTTCCTACACTTACTAAATAATAAAAACAAAATACATACACATATAAATAGAGTATCATTAATAAAGAGAGAAAAAAAAATATATGGCTCAACAAATCTGATATTTTACGAATTAAATATTCCCTACTCCTGCCAGCAATCTTAACTTGTACACTCGGGCCCGGATTCTCAAAGCAATTTACGACGTCCTATCTTCCCCAGGCGAGTTAGGTCCACATACTCAAAACATTAACCCCTAAAGACCGGTTGACGTGATAGAGCGTCGTATGTAAGGAACCGGGTAACAGCACCTACCGTCACAGCGATTTAGCGCTATTTCGCGCCCTGTACGGCTAGTTTTTCTTGTCGTTGGGCGAGAAAATACACTCACAATATCGATCCGCTACCCACTCTTTGCTTTTGTCCCAATTTGTGCTCTAACGATCGTAAGACAATACCGTAGTGAATATATGTACGTGAGTGACACCATGATATTCCTACAAGGTTACAAATTATTAATTAGTGTATAGATCATGACACACGATACATAATGGGGTAGTAATAAGAAAATAACACCACAAAACACACCCATACAGGCACAATTGATAGTAAATATACGTGTTTCCTACGGTACAAGTCGGTTTGTTTATCATTTTCTGAGTGACAGTTACACGATGATATATTCCTACAAGTGTTCATACTATTTTTAGTGTTGAAATCATGACATACGATACATAATAGTAGTAATACGAGTGAGTTGACAAGGGACTTAGGCGGGAAACTGAACACCCATGCCGCAGTCACACCACACTCACGCGTACACACAGACACACCGCTGTCTCGCGCGCAAACATGGTCTACTTAAACTCGCCCTATTTCCAGAACTATTCATCGTACAGCCCTCCCGATGGTACCATTGGAAAGAGGAAGAGTTGAAGGTAAGGATGGAACAATTTTGAAGTCAGTACACTATATAGGTTAAGAGTGTGAGTGTTGTGAATATAGGGCAAATCGAGGAATTTTGACGCTAGCGGCAGGGTAGAAATGTGGAGGCAGGGACCACCCCTCCCAGTCTGCAGGGGTTAAGACATCATACTCAAAACAATTTCGGCACTGTGGGCAGCCATCTTGTGAGGTCTTAAGACACGTAGATTTACGATCCGCGCGAGCATGTCCCAAGGGAGTTAAGACCCGAAACACATAGAAAACGTATATATTTTTTGTCAATCCTGCCGTGGCTCTCCTCGAGTCCCCGTTGGGCCGTTGCTGTAACACCAAAACACCATCACCCACGTCACGTCATTGTTGTTTGTTGTTGTGGGAGAGCAGAATGAACTGAACACCGAGCGCTAATTTACAAATGTGATGGAACTTAGTGGTTTGCATATGAGAATAGGTGTCGCCTACAGAGGGAAAGAGTGTATAGGGATCCATTGGACCCTCTACATGTTAGTGAAGAACACTTACTTCACTATTATAGATTTCCTCATCAATAAATCTTAAACTTGTGCCAGGAAATTTGACCCATATGTTCATCTACAAAGAGATCTCATGGTATACCAACACACACCCAAGTGTTAGTAACTCTACGAGTATTAGCTAACTAGTGAAACCTTTCAAAGTGTGATTGGAGATTCTGCTGGAGTGACTCAAGCAAGTGTGAGTAGAGTGGTGAACTCTGCTGTAGTACATTTGTTGGCTGAGAAGGCAAGGGTAGAAATAAAAATACCCTCAGGTATTGTGGTTGGAGCCATTGATGGTACTCATATACCTATCAAGGCTACAAATATAAATCCACAAGTATATATTAATAGGAAAGGCTATCACTCCCTGAATGTGCAGTGTGTTTGCACCAGTGAGAAAATAATTTTGCATTATAGTATGAGATACCCTGGCAGTACCCACGACTCCTTCATCTGGAATAACAGTCGTCTGCAGGCTCGATATTGTAGATAATTTCTTTACATGAAATAAAATTGGTAAATTTAAATAAATACATTGTTGTTAATTACTGCATCTCCTACTTATCCCGATATCACTCAAAACTACATTTTAACAGTAATAAAGACTTTGTGAAAATATAATTAAGATTACATTCAACTGTTTATTGTTCAAAACTAGCACACTATAAAATTAATTACAGTACAGTAATAAAATACTATCACAGCATGACACACCTAAAATATAATCACATTTGAAAAAAAAAATAAAGTTAGTGAGAATTTTGTTAGCATAATCACTGTACAGCTACAATAACACTCGATAACATCTTACCAGTAATAAAGACTGAAAATATAATTCTGTATTGCATTCAACAGCTTATTGTTAAATAACCTAATTAGTTTGGCACAGTATCACATTGTTTGGCTAACTCTGCAAGTTCCTCAAGTGCAGAGGCAATTCTTGGGAGGCTGCCTCTCAACACTTGCAGAATTTCTCCCTGTACTGCCAGCATCTGGTCACTGATACAGGGCTGTGAACAGGCACGGCTGCTGTGAACACGGCTACTGGTGTCACGACTCTCAGATCTACTTGCCCTCATACTTGATGCTGGAGGTGGTGATCTAGAGTAGGCATGGTCAAAAGTCACTGTCTGGGGAATGGTAATGTTTTCTGATGGTTCGTGACTTTGGATATTTTCTAACAGGCCTGAACTCTCAAAGTCAATATGATCTACAGACAGTGACTGGGATGACTCCAACAGACATTGTAGAGTGGCGTGTTGGGTCATCTACTCCTGCCACCAAAATATTTTCAAGTCCCTGATTGACCCAGGAAGTAGAGGGTTCCAGATCAAAATTAATTGACAATGGCCTGCCTCTAGCAGCACCAGAGGTAGATTGAGGCTCATCTGTAACAATAAGAAATGTTTATGTAATATGGTTACAATGAAAAAGGAACTGCGATGTATAGTGGGAGCAATAAACATGGGGCCGCCTTTTTCCTTTAAGTCTCTTTTTGCTTAGTACCGGTACTTCTTCCTCAACGTCTCCTGTCTGCATTGCAGTTTCTTTGGTAAAACTGTACATACATTTCACTGTCACCCAACATATATAAATATAATCACACTTGGCCTAACATCTGCTGATTATTTTGTACAACAGTGGTTCTCAAACTGGGTGCTGCAGCACCCTGGGGTGCCACGGACAGCGCCTAGAACTGTTTGTAGCAGTCTGCCTATACAGTACTGTAATTAATTGTCGATGTAGGAAGGTACTCACTCTAATATTTTTTCTAAAATATAGGTAGATATTTCATTTTGCACACTTGTAATAATAATAATGGCTGTCACAGATTCATGAGACACCCCCCTCTCCTCCACCCATGTTCTCGAAAGTGATCAAACATACTCTATGTCCTCAAATAGATTTATTGACAAAACTCTTAACTCAACACCAAATACTCTTATACCTTACACCTAAATTCCATGGTCAACTCCATTCTACCTTAACACATGAATACACTCGATAATTTATCCTACCTTAAATCATTAACCAAAAATGTAGCTACTTACTCGTACCTTAAAGTACCAACAAATATATATATATAGGCTTAATCCACTTGCAATTATTGGCTAAATGTAAATAATCATACCTTAGGTTAATAACCACATGTAAATACTTAATCCTACCTTTAATTAATAACAACAGGTAAATACTTAAAACTAACTTAAATTAATAACAGGTAAATACTTAAAACTAACTTAAATTAATAACAGGTAAATACTTAAAACTAACTTAAATTAATAACAGGTAAATACTTAAAACTAACTTAAATTAATAACAGGTAAATACTTAAAACTAACTTAAATTAATAACAGGTAAATACTTAAAACTAACTTAAATTAATAACAGGTAAATACTTAATCATACCTTGACTAATAACAACATGCAACTGCTTAATCATACAACATGTAAATGCTTAATAACACATATAACTGCCTACTCATACCTTAACAACAAAGGAGAGCCGGCTGACCCACGAACCTGGTACGGCGGTAGTGTCAGGAAACCAATCACGAAACACTACTTGCCCTGCCCACTCTGTCCCTCTCCAGCCCCACCACCCTGTACGGCTACTGCAACACCAGTGACTTAAGACACTTCCCCTATTCCCACTCACTATAAGGGGTTTCACTTCACAACAGCTACTGTATGATATCACACTGAGGCCAGCACAGGCAGGGCACAGGAGGACTTAACACCAACCGTCCAGTCCGGGTGTCAGACCGACTCTACCCTCCTCTAGCCTGCTTTCCACACATCGGTTCGCATTTCCCCAAATAGACAGTTTAACAGCTCGACACAGCATTACCTTACCAACCATGAACCCATCTTGAAACCCTAACTAATCCCTCAACTTGACTTTACCTCCCTTTCGAACCATATTGTCAATTTTCTTGAAAATGGCAATAGAATGTAATATTACTCCTTGCATAATAACCAAATGTAACTACATGTATCTCACTAAATCAGGATAACTTTTGTTTGTATTAGGTACTTATTTGATTATCAGTGATTTTCATGCTTTTTTTTTTTTTATGCTAGTCTGCATTTATAACTCTGAAATTAATCTAATTCTATTGATTAGTTCTATGATTGGGCATGTATTATACCATATGTTAATTCTGGTTTGAGTATGGATAATAATTTTGAATAATTAATTAAAGTAATTTAAGCAGGTACAATTGTATATCAAAAGTTAATTCATGTGAGGAGGGGTGATGGTGAAAAAGCGGTGCCACAGAAAGGATTATATAAATTCAGGGTGCCATCACTGAAAAAAGATTTGAGAACCACTGGTGAACAACATCTTCAATACAGTATATATTGCATCTCATCAACCTACTAAGATTACATAATGAACATCAGCTTAGCTCATCAACATCTTCATGACCAATTATGCATCTACTTACTGGGTTGTGGTGCATGGGTCTGGCAACACTACCAGCAGAGGTCGATGGCAGAGGCTCATCTGTAACAATAATGTGTGCATTGTTACACAATAGTATATCCAGTACTAATGCAACATGTTTACTCTGAGCGTTTATAGTAACAGACAACACATAATAACCATAATACTGTATGTATAAAAGACACAAATACAGTACAGAATTGGGGCCTTGCATTCCCCTGCACTCTATAAGTTATATTTAGACCTTAAATGTACAGGCCTAACAATACAAAGTCACTGAGAAAGGCATGACAATCTCCTACACAGTTCTTCCATTATCTTTTGTGAGAGAACATTGTCTCAATGTGCACTCCGTAAAAATTAGTTAAATTTACCAGCAATCACGTCCTCGCTTTCGAAAGGGCCAGAGTGCCCCTCAATAGCCTCTGTCTCGATGAGAGCAAGTAGTGCCTCCTCTGTAGGCTTCCAGTCCTTTGTGTCAGGTACAGGGGCGGATTTTGGTTGTGCGGGGCCCTAGGCCCGGTGACCTTGAGGGGCCCTCAAATCAATGGACGAGCGAAGCGTTAAAATAAATTAACTTTTTAAACAATATTCAATTTATTGATAATCAGCCCAATTACCATTTCACAGTAAAACAATACACATATGCTTTTTCGAAGCGAACAATAAAAATAACTATAATAATACACCATTAACTAAAGAGAATACCACTTGACTGATATGCAAATCATGCAACGAGTGGGTTTTGTTTATTGCACGCAATTTATACGGTACACTCAACTATTTCTCGGTCAAAAAAGATTTTTTTTCGAGCCTTCTCCATTGCCCACCTATGTGCATTACTCACAGTCTCGCACAAGTTGCAATCAATTCTGGATCCGGGATGTGAAGCATGTCTGGTTCAACTTGATCTTTCTATGGAGTCCTTGGTTGTATTTCGCGGGGCCTCACAGGCGCGGGGCCCCACAGGTGCGGGGCCCTAGGCCATGGCCTACTCGGCCCACCCCTAAATCCGCCACTGGTCAGGTATTCCACCACCTGTAAAAGCCATTAAATTACAGTCATAGCTAAGATGAACAGTAGTATCGTTGCAGCATTGCTTTAAGTAGTCAAACTCTAGTACAGTATACTGTATTGGGCTTCTTGAATGCTTAATTTCTTTCTGTATTGTGAAGTATAAGTCTGCCAATCTTTCTCAATACATTACATTAGTTGATGGAATTCCTAAAACTATCCTACATTATACAGTATTTAATGATCACTTAGAATAGCCTACATATTTTACCCCAAAATTTCTTTAATTACATACCTAACCTAACCTAATGTATTTAGGATGAGTTAACAAATATTTTGATGCACACTTAAATGTATAATGCAAGAACAACAACAAATATTTAAGCTAATGCAGTTCTCTAATATGTTTTTCCCCAAGTCAAATTTTGGTAATTAACCTGATCTAACCAAACCTCAGAACCACAGCAGGGACTTAATTGTGGCAACCCGTTATATAGGCCTACTAGTAACAATGGAAGAAACAATCTACTGCACAATGGCAATATAGTACATAAATATCATAGAAAAACTAATATTTAATGGTTATTATGAACGTCAATAGTCAATGATGTTACTAAGAACTTACCTGTCACTCTCATTTCACTCCTTTCCTTGGTTATTGCGACGTTACTACTGCTGTTGACAGTCTCTCTGTAGGCGATAAGAGAGAGATAATACTGTTGTCACTGCATCAAACGCTTCTCACGTCCCAGCATCACTTTGTTTACACAACACAGCTGATGGGGTCCATATTGGCACTGTGGCATTCCTTGCTTTTCATTGGCTGGATCCACGTGAAAGACGCCACCTGATTGGCTGAAGATTTTCCGATGTCCTTGAGGAAAAGACCGTCGCAAGTAGTTAGGAACCGATTAGGACGTCCGAAATTGGTTTTGAGTATCTTGTCTTACGACACGAAATACGACGTCCTAAACGGTTCCTAATATCGGACGTCGTAAGTGAGATACGACGTCCCAAATGACATACGACGTCGTAAATTACGACCCGTTTTGAGTATCCGGCCCTCGTATATCTTTGGGACAATAGTATTAGCTCAAGGGATTGTGCTCTATGGCTTTTCACCACGGGAGACGAAGAGAGACTCATTAATAACATTCTTAAATGTATAAACATACCCTACCTCAATATTAACACTTGTTAGTCACTGTTGCAGTACTAATCCAGTAGAGTTACCTTTTCACCACGGGAGACGAAGAGAGACTGATTATGAGCAATTGTTTCACTTCCTTCTCACTTCGTCCCGGCAGTTCTATGGCATGTACTCGTGACAAACTAGTCCCCTAGAACCTATATTTTTATTACTTCCACTAATTTCCCCCTCCCAGGTGCATTCCCAAGTCACATTTTATGATCAACTAATATCCTTTTCATTTCAATACATTATCTTTATCCTCAACTACATATAATACAATTTTACAAATATACAGTACCCCTATTTATTCCGCCAACAGAAAATGGCTCGTCCTCTCTTTGGGACTACTCTAGTACCCTGCCTATCTTAATCAATTTTCTAAGTAAGTTACCAGTAAAAATGCTGGTATTTCAGCAGAGTGAAGTTCGTGATTATACATTATAATTAAAAACATCCTAAATAACATACATAAAAAAATGGGGGTGTTACATTATCAATACGCACTTTTATTAAATAAATTTCAGTATATTTTAGAAATGAATTCTTAAGGTATCCCCATTCAAACGATCTTTAGTAATTGCCATTTAAACCATAACTGACAACACTCTCTCTCTCCCTCCCTCACTCTCTCTCATACAGTATTACCAGCAGATATCCAGGCTCACATCACTACAGCAGAGTGGGACGAATTTCTGCGGCAGACTGTACCTTATAAACTACATCAACCTTAAATGTATGATGGCATTTTCTTTATAATAGGTTCATTTACATCTTTATTTTCAAACTCATATGTTTCGTATAAACTTTTGCATTAGTATGTACATTAAAATTTTCTACAAGTTTAAAAAGTTGTCCGGGGGTTGGTCAGCCTGCTCTGGCATTTTCTTTGTTGTATGCCGTTACAACAATAAACCCTTCAATTGCATTCTATTCGAGTGCGTATCACGGTCATTTCTTGTTCTGTGGTAAATTAGTTTACCTACTTAAATTTGGGTGGAATATCACACTAACGTGATCATGAATGTAAGTAATAAAACCAACACTGGTAGACAAAATATTTTTATTTCAGACGTTTCGGCGACCTTTGTTGCCCTCTTCACTTCTTCAGTGGAAATACAGGTTAAGAGGGTTAAGTGTGGTACTGTACGTCCATTACTTTCAAGTGAGTTAATATACACTCCGTTGTGACCCGTCCACCACCTCACCTATTCCGTCGTGCCTGTTGTCCGCGTCACTTCACTGATGGGTGGTGGGAGTACTTTTGGCGGCAAAGACTTACTGACTAACCCTTTCAACTGGTTCTAACTTAAACATACCCTCTTTAAGGTTAAAATTATTGTACTTATTAATACACACTGATTCTACAATCCTACATTTCTTATAATTGCTACACTTGTACAACATTTGGCACGCATTCCAAAATATTCTGTGATTATTTTCATATGAATGAACAAAGGTTGCATTATTGCTGCTTCCTACTTTGCAAGCATAATTATTATGTTCTTTAATACGGGTGTTCAAGTCCCTGCCAGTTTCACCCACATAAATTAAATCATAATCTTGGCATGGGATTTTATACACACCGGCAGTGACTTCGCTCTTGGGCTTATTCTTAACTAACAAATATGTTATGGTTGAATTATACCTAAATGCTATGTTTATATAAAAATCCTGACTCACAGATTTAACAACATTAAGGCTTGACACATAGGGCAATGTTATGTATGGATTCTGTTTGACAGGGGATTTTGACACGAAAAAAGATTTCCTAGCTTTGACGTAAGCTTTTCTTATAAACCATTTGGGGTATTTTAAGTCCAAGAATATTTGCCAGATTTTTGCAATTTTCGGATCTAGGTGCTGGGGACTAGAAATTCTCAGTTCTCTGAGAAACATAAAACGAAATCACTGATATTTTGGTTGATATATGGTGGTATGAGAAAAAATGAATATACATATTATACTGAGTAGGTTTTCTATAGACTGAAAAACTGAGAGAATTAGCATCTTTTTTACCAATTTATCTAGAAATGGGAAGGAATCATTTGTTTCCCACTCTACTTTGAATTTAATGGAGGGAACCAATGCATTGAGATTTGAGAAAAAAATCCTCAACATTGTTGAGGGAGTTAGGACAAAAGAAAAAAATGTCATCGACGTATCTGAACCAAGTAATATCTGGGTGAGAAATGGTTGTAAGGAGCGAAGTTTCAAAATATTCCATGTACAGGTTACTCAGAATTGGAGATAAAGGGGAGTCCATCCATATGCCAAACTTTTGCTTATAAAACTGAGTATCAAAGGAGAAACGTCTGGAATAAAAATATTTCGTCTACCTGTGAGGGTTTTATTACCTACTTAAAATTTATTCTGATTTTTAAATCTGAACATTCAAACTGCATTCGAATCATGGATAGAATCCTTGGAGATATGACACAGCCAATTTAATACGTCACTAACTGTTTGCACCTTTCTACTTATCATTTTCTGTACAGTGCGCAGGACACGCAATGCATTTTCGCAACCCTTTCCGTCCAACCGGATTGAAAGAGCGAGCTAAGATTGTGTTGTTATGGATGGAGGGGTGGTCGGTGAGAGCCATTGCCAAGCACACTGGCACCAGCGTCACGACCGTCTACAGGTGGATCAGGCGTTGGCAGAAGGAAGGCAACGTGAAAACGAGAAGCAAGAGTGGGAGACCTAGGTCCTCATTCAGGATTGGACAAAGGGGGAATATATTTAGTCACAGCAGCACATTAGATTTACAGACCACTGATTTTTCATACCGTTCCGAGGGCACCCAAGATGTCTCTCTTTCACCTGCTTCTTTCAAACATTTCGGAAACCTTACAGGTTTCAATAATAAATATCAAATATCCTCATGGTCAGGATTCACCAGTGTCCCTGGTGTAATTTTAAAGTGACGTTGCAATACTCTGTTAAACATTATAACTAAGAATCTAAATCTTCAAGAAATAGTTCACTGAGAAACATTTCAAATCAAAATAAAATTATTACTTACAACATTTTATAAATAGTATAAGATTGATAAGGTTGAGGGTCTGGACTTACTGATTGGTTAAGGCAGTCTACTGGAGATGTGTGAAAAAGACTGAAGCAGTTCCTGGTGTCTGACAACCACAGGCTCATCTGGCAAAATTACCGGGTCCGGTGGACGTATTTTTTCCTGGAACAGTGTTTACAGGTCTGCCTGTTGCACATGCACGTGAATATGGGTTTTCAGGAGGCGTAACACAACACTCAACTGGCACAACACGCACGCACACTTCTCTCCATGTGGAGTTGCGGAACTATATTCTACATTTGTATGGAATGAGGAGATATCTGACAACACTCTCTGAAAGGAAAGTAGCTCATACGAAGTTCAATTAATGAACCACACATGAATTCCATGAGTTTATGTGTGTAATATCACATGAGAATTAACATAGGTAATCATAAATACTGTATTACTTGATTCATTAAGATTGTGATATTTACATAGCATCTATAGCTGCTGTTGTAGATGGTCACTGTTTTTCTAAGTCTACCAACGGTGGTGTTCCTCAGGGTTCTGTCCTATCACCTACTATTTTTTTTACAATGCCTCTATAACTCAGTTCCTTCAGCTTTCAATTCGCACTATCACAATTCGCAATATCACAAGTAAAATGCAGTAAAATCACCTACGTACTTTGATTTGGCTTATACATTCGTGGTGTAAAGTATTTTCATCCATCTTCATTTTCAGTTGACCGAAGCTGTCATGATTCTGCTTGAGACTCACAATGTGGGACTAGGAAAGCTGAGAATAGAGAAGTTGGAGGGAGGTATTTTTCGTCAGAGAATGCACAGGAGATTATGATATGGGAAGAAGTTAAGTAGAGAGTCACATTCATCAATTCCAGACATTCATAATATTTTCATGTATCAAATAGTGCAGTTATCTTTTATATATTTCTTTAGGGAAATATATTTCTTATGACTGAAATTAGGTGACGATGAGGCAGTAACCTTCTGCAAGTTTCGGTATCGCCAACTGCCACTTTGTATGCTTAAACTGGCTGTCAATTCATGTTGCATTTAAATTAAAAATATCTGTCTGTTACAATATGAGTGTTTTTCGTTATGTTTTCATATTTTTAAGATCTGCTTCAGGTGTTAGGGAAATAAAACTCGGCATCCTTTCTAAAAAAAATATTATTTACCATATTGTTTAATTCTATGTTCTTGTAATATAATGTATAATATTGAGGGGGAGATACGATAAAACCCAAAAAATTTGACCAAACCCCTTCAGCATCAGTGACCTCCTGTATTCTTTTAAGAGGGTGTGGGAATAGGGGGACAGGCTTGGGGGGGGGGGGTACAGGAGTAGAGGGACAGGCTTGGGGATGTTTTGGGGGATTAGGGGATTGTGGGAAAAGGTGGACAGACTTTCTACTCACCCCAAGCCTGTCCCCCTATTCTCGCACCCCCCCAGTCCCCTCCAAAATTAAAAACATTGGACTATCTAAAAAAATAAAAGTCATAAATATCATAATATTCACAATTTGTGAAGAGGGTGCTCCATCCCACTCTACAAGCCTCCTCTCCAAACATCTGGCAGAGACTGTAAGAACCGTCCCCCACCTGGTACTCGGAGACGTACAGTTGCGGGCAGATGACTCGAGGCCACCTCATTCACCAATATGCTGATGTTGTATCTGGTAACAGTGGCAGCCATGAAGTGGGCCGAAATTCAGTCGTCTGCTCGTATGAGACAAACTCTATTATAATTTGTCAATATGCGAGTTTAACTCTTCTTTAATGAGTATCATTTAAGTAAGCGTATTATATTGATAATGAGTATATGTTATAAACATTATGGACATATTACAACAACAATATTACAACACATATCCAAATAATGATACATTCATTCATGTGAGAAACAAGATATTCGAATACTGCATCAGTACCGAAACCAATTTGTTTCACATGAAATAAAGCTTCAGTATTTAATTTTATGTGTTGTAATACTGTGGTTAAAATATGTCCATCATGTTTATAACATGTTATTCACTATCAATATAATACATGATACTCATTAGAGAAGAGTTAAACCCGCATATTGACAAATTATAATAGGGTTTGTTTCGTCCGAGCAGACGACTGAATTTCGGTTCAATTCATAGCTGCCAGTTACCAGATGCAACGCCAGCATATTGGTGAATGAGGTGGCCTCGAGTCATCTGCCCGCAACTGTACCTACGACGAAGAACCCCAAGGCTGGGACACTCCACAAGGAGATGCTGCACTGTTAAAGGGGCCAGACAATCATCACAGTAGGGAGTGGTAGCTCTCTCCATTAAAAATCCATGTGAGTGGCCAAATGTGAGTGGCCAATGCTGAGACTGGCGAGACCCATCTCCCACCAGCGGGCCAGGCCGCTTGTAGTTCCACAAACCCAGGTGCTGGCGGTTGCCGCGGAACTTGTTTGCCCTGACAGCGTCCTATCTGTCCTGTCAGTAGGAACGAACGGCAGCATCTATGTAGTGTTGGAAGTCTACTGCAGGTACGGGATGACGCCTGGCAGGGGGCCGAGAATTGGAGGCTGCAGCATTAGCCAAAACGTCAGCCCGCTCATTCCCATTGACACTCGCATGGGCCGGGACCCTAGAAACTGTAACTCTGCATCCACGACGTCCCAGGAAGACAAGCCAATCGAGAATATCAAGTTTTCAAGCATTAGGTCCCGCAGAGGGCTCCTCATAGGCAGTGTAATATGAGGGGACTGTGTGCTGGGGATTTAGGGATCCAGGGTAGGATTAGGTAAGGGGTTAGGATGAGGGTGGATTGGGTCAGGGACTGTGGGGTGAGGATTAGGATTAGAGAAGTAATTATTGGTGATACTATTTCTAAATGTGTCAAGAGTGGTGCTATAAACTACGTGAGATGGGAGATGATTCCACTCTTGGGTGCTGCGGGGAAAGAATGAGTACATAAATATATCAGTGCTTGTCAGGTATGCACGGTATTTTAAGTTGTGGCTGCCCCTAGTGGATCGTATACTTGAAGGGTGTAGATATGTGTCTTTGTCTATTTCAACTAACTTGTTTGTGATTTTGTATATCATCTGTTGTCTGTGTATCTGTCTTCGTGTTGCCAATGTGTCTAGTTTTGTGTTTTATTTAAGCAAAGTGACTGATGTAGTGTGTCTGTAGTCACGTTTGGCCCATCTTGCAGTCTTGTTTTGTATGGACTCTAATATATTGATATTATTGTAAGTGGGAAGTTATTGAGAGCAGTGAAGAGTTTATATAAAGGTGCAAGAGCGGCAGTCAGGGTAGAGAGTGAGCAGAGTGAGTTCTTTGAATTGAATGTTGGGTTAAAGCAAGGTTGTGTAATGTCCCCGTGGTTGTTCAGTGTATATATGGATGGAGTCATGAAAGAGATACAGGGAAGAGCAGTGGATGTTGGTGTTCCCATGATGGGGGAGGGGAGTGAGTGGAAGCTTCCTGTGCTGCTGTTTGTTGACGATACAGTACTGGTGAGTGACAATGAGTGGGAGTTGCAGGGTCTGGTGAACAGGTTTGGAACTGTGTGCCAGAGACGGAATTTGAAGGTAAATGTGGGAAAGAGTAAAGTTATGGTCTTTGAGAAAGGGGCAGCCACAGACTGTGAGGTGAGGTTGAATGGCCAGGTTATGGAGAATGTCAGCTCATTTAAGTATCTGGGCAGTTGATGAGTAGAGATGGAGGTTTGGAGGATGAGATGCAGGAGAGGGAACAACAGGGCAAGAGGGTTGTAGGAACGCTGAAGTCAGTGACAAGGAATAGGGCGATGAGTATGGAAGTGAAGAAGACCCTGCATGATAGTGTTGTAATCCCAACACTGACATATGGGAGTGAAGCGTGGACCATGATGTAACGCTCCAAAATTATTTCTATTCTTTTTTATGTTTCCCTTTTAAAACATGCCGTTTTCTTCGTTGTTGAGAAGTGCGATAGAAAAAGAGATAATGACTGTTACTATTTGTTATTGTTGTTAGTCACGAAATTCCAGCGAAATAATTAGTATAAGTGTTTATTTTTGTAAATAGGTTAAGAAAATTTGTCATAAAACATGTAAGGAAAAGTAGTGGAAAATAGTTAATAGAAAATATAAAGAACCAGACGACTAGTTGAGAAGAATGGTGGAAGGCGAGTATGTAGATAAACTCGTAAATTACTGACGGGGGACGGACCCAAGGTCCGCATTGGTCCCTTGTCTCTCGGCTACTAAGGTACATGTACGTTCGTGTAGAGTTCCCACTTAATTAGGTATTTTTGGTGGATAATAGAATGATTTATTGGTATAAAGCATGGTGAGAAGAAGTATATGGATATAGTGTGTTGTACGAGTGTGTATTAAACATGGAGAAGGATAAAATTCATGTTTTAAATATGTACTAATAGATTGGTCCCTTGTCTCTCGGCTACTAAGGTGCCGCCATTGAGCGTCCACGCCTGGCTGTCTGCAGAAGAAAGATTACCGACCATTGAAATGTGTCATAAGTATAGAAGTATACTAGGTAGTTAGGTGTGAGCAATTTATATGGTTAGTTCCCTGCTACTAGTGGTATTTCCCTATATTTTATGTCATTTTTATGCTCGAGTGAGCCAAGCTTCTAGAAGCTTCCGACCATTACGACAGGTGTGAGAAGTGAACTCGGTTATCTCCCTGTTGGTGTTGGTTACGGTATGATTTATAATTCATGTGTTAATGTGTGATTGAGAAATAGTGTCTGAGTCATCTAGACGTAGTGGGGGAATGTTACGCTCGACGATATTTAAGAAGGAAAGTGTCGTGTACTGAACATTATTTCTGGTAGTATGAAGGTCCAGTATTATTTGTGTGTTATGTAAAAACGGTATTATTAGTTACTCCCATAGAAAAGCGTATTAAGAAATTAATTCAGTCAGAGCTAGTCCCTATTAATTTTAAGTGGGTTTATTGTATAATGTTTTCTAGTCAGGGAAGGGGGTTTAAAATTCATTCCTATTTTTATTCAGGGGTAAGTAAACAATTCATAATTCGCTAATTAATATTTTTTTTAATCCAATTTCTTTAGGATTGTAATATTTGTTTTTATTGTACAATTATTAACTAAATTTCTGGTGATCATTAAATGTAAATTAAATTTAACAGACTTTCGTTTCTCTTCCCCTTACGTGACGTGTTTTGTTGACCAAACACTGTACTGAGACTCGGTGAAGATCACGAGGAACCATATTTTTTTTGTGATATCGTCAGCTTCGCTCTGATCCTGGGTGTACTAACCAATACTACTCGTGTACTATTCCATAGTTTTCATTTTTTTTTTTTTTTTATTATCATTGGACGGAATAAACGGATCAGGACGGAACTGGTCGTTACAATGACAGAGAGGCACAGATCAAGAGTGAGAGGTGTGGAAATGAGTTACCTGAGAAGCTCATGTGGAGTGACATGGAGAGATAGATTGACAAACGAAGAAGTGTGTGAACGATGCAATGTGTATGTGGATGTACTGGAGAGTGTGAAGAGGAACACCTTGAGGTGGTTCGGTCATATAGAACGTATGGGGAGCGAGAGATTGGTATGAGAGTGAGGTGGAGGGATGGAGAGGGAGAGGCAGACCAAGAACGAGATGGAAGGATGGAGTTAGGAGGTATATGAGCGAAGGAGGCGTTGGATGTGAGGAGGGATGCCAGTTGGCAAGGGATAGGAATGCAGGGAGGCATTTCATTTGTGCCCCCCCCCCCCCCCCACGGGGATTAAGGCGTCTGGCAATAGATAGATAGATTGTAAGTGTATGGGTCCTAGACGGTGTCACAGTACTCTAAGTGTGGCCGAACGAAAGTGTTATAAGCAATGATATTGATGTCTGTGTTACACCTGCTGAGGTTCCTGCGTAAGAACTAGTTTGGCCCTGACGCTACCTAAGTGTGCGTTTCACCTTATGTCCGCTGTGATGTGGACGCTCAAGTATTTGTGGGAAGTGACTGTGTTGAGGTTGGTGTTATGTAGTTGGTATGTATATGGAATAGGATTATGGGCACGGATAAAACGGATGTGATGGCATTTGTTTGGTATAAATGTCATTTGCCACTTGGCTTCCCAGTCTTCAAGTGCAGTTAGGTCATCCTGTAGTCGAAGGCAGTGAAGAAGTTGTCCCTGTATGCCATAGAATTCTAACTTGTGTAGTAGTCTTTGGTAAGGGACTTTGTCGAAGGCTTTGGCAAAGTCTAATACTATGGCGTCAAGTTGTCTAATTTTTGTGTCATTGAGGGACTGCAAGATGTCATGAGTAGTTACCAGTAACTGCGTCTCACACGATCGTTTAGGCCGAGAACCGTGTTTATTGTCAGTCAGTATATTTTGCCTATCAAAATGGTCCATTATATGTGTACGAATTATGTGTTCTAATATTATGCCAACACCGGGGGATGGAAAGAGTTGATTAAACTTGCCCAAGGCCTGCAAGGCACTACAGGAATCGCTAAAAATAATAAAACAAGGCTGAGGAAAAATAGTTTTAGAATTGTCTAAATAAATGGGTTATGAAGGTAGAAAAACCATATGCAATAACGGTAATTCTTTTACTATTTACCAAATTTACTTGGAGAGTATATAAAATGGCCGAGAGCTTGACAGAAAAAAATGACATGACAGAAGGAAGCCTGCCGTCTCTACAACACTCAGAAAAGACAGCTCCAAAACTAACTTCAGTATCAGACTTTGACCCATCAATGTACAGTCGGCAAAAAAGTAATGGAACCACCCCTATTGCCAGTGCTATGTAGAGTTGGTAAGCCTGTTCCACTGGTGATAATACCTATTGTATAGTTATTGTATACTCATTGTATAATACTACAGTTATAATATGTGTTATGAATATGTGTATTATTGGTGTATATTGGTGTATAATGGGTGTATTATTGTCCCTGAACAGGTACACTTGGGTTGACTTAGCACGTGTACCAACCCTACTGTGATAAAAATTCTAAAATTAATGGAGGGGTGGTTCCATTACTTTTTTTACTGACTGTACAGTACACAGGGAGGGACCCACTGTGAGTTTGATATCGACGAAACTCTTCCCATTCTACCATGACATGCTGCACGACTTGGCCCCTTTTCTTCTCCTGGTTCTGGTCCCCATGTGTTCACCATCAGACCCAAGCTGTTTTCAATGGGGTTCATGTCGCATCCCTTCGACAGCCAGTCCAATAACACAATGGGCGGTTAATTACCAAACAATCTGCGAATGATTCCTGCTGTATGGACAAGGCACCTGCCCTAATTAAAAATGAAAAGTAAGATTACAATCTCAAACGGATTTTTTGTTATCGCTATCCTCATAAACTTGTTCGTTGGCAGAAGGTGTGTGTGAACCAAAACTTGAGATTGTGCCTGTTTCGTTTCATTCAAATCCCCCCTTTTCTCCTGGTTTGAAGGGCTAATAATAAGCGATATATGACCTTCCTACTGGTCTCCACGGCACAGCTCAGATTCGATGATGATACGCTTATCTTCCTTGCGGCCTGGTATAACTTAGCCAGGGTCGGCTGCGCTCGACGATCAGGTAGACAGATGAGACAGAAGATGCGTCCCGTAGACAGGTGAGACAGAAGATATGTAAAGGTGCTTGATGTCGCTACAATTCTAAGCAACAGAAATAAGTCTACAGTAGAACTTAAATCTATGATGATGCTACAATCTGCTGTGTGTTTTGCATGAATGAATGGTTATAACATTAGATAAGGATAAGGTTCCATTTGCATGTTCTATTAATAATGCACTTCCACTTCAGATACGGTCATGAGAAAATGTTGCTGGTGAAGTCAATAATATCTCTGCTGTTCTCCTGCCCCATCCTGGCCAGCCTGAACCGTATCAGTGGTGAGTGCTAGACCAAAAGTAAACAGGGTGGTGAAAAACTATTACCACATGCATGTATGATTAAAATTGCGAGCTGATGACTGAGAGTAATTGCTACAGTAATTGCACAGAAAACTCATATTACTAGAACAGTTTATGAGAATTCATTTGCTCTTCCACCACCTCCATGTAGATATGCAAATCCATTAAATGATTATGACAAGTAAAGTATCGTCACTGATGTAAGAATACCTGATAGTACTGATTAATTCAATAAATTGTATTAAAACCATATTAATATGTGCTGAAGTATAAACCAATTCCAAAATGCACAGTATACATATATATAGTTCCCTTATTCGCATACCATGTCATCATTCTGGAAAGTCATACCAAAGAAGAGCTATTTGTATCTGTGTCAAACATTCACTGTGCAGTCCCGAGCAAATGGAAGGGAAACACCACCATCGTCCAAACAAGCACATCCACGGTTGTTTCTACCCGGCGAGTTATCGGGGAGAGAGGGGGGGAGGGGGTTCGAATCATATTGAACCATCTAGTTGCCACTATTCGGTTCATTTTAAACTGCGTAAGCTTCCCTTCTATTCATGTTTACCTGTTTACGAACATTAGCAAATCTTCTATTATTGTTCTTTTTAGTTACATATAATCATGGTCTCTTCATATGTTGATAATTTATAATATATTATCTCCTTTCAACTCTGTTGTTACCAAATTGTATAACAAAGTACGTGGGGGCAGTAAATTTAGTTTTTCCTGCTTTTTATATTTACCTCGTATCTTAAATGACCCTAGTATATAGTACCGTATTAAACAACTATGTAATTAAGATATGATTAATACCTGCCCTGATGTCTGAGGTTAGTGCTGGGGTAGACTAGGGGGTGATGGGCTGTTTTTATCCTGTCCAACGAGGTGAAATAAGGGCGTGGTAAGAATATTTTAGCCGAAGTTTCAAATGGAGGATGAACGTGAATCGGAAAGCAGGAATAGAAGATCGCCAGTAGAACCTCTCTGACGAAAACAATAATACGGTCAGATAGAAGGCCGTGAAGATCAAGGTGAATCTACATTTTGCATTAAATACAGATTCGAAGACCTTGTAATTATACAGGGTACTTCAAAACTCTCCTGCCAAACTTTGTAAGTTAATAAATGAACATTTTGTAAGCAAAAATGTCTAAGTAAATAACAAAGACGGTCTTAAATTTTCTAAAATTTCCTAGGGTTGTACGAGAAAGCACTGAATATATATCATACTCAAGTTACAAAAAATGCTTTGGAAGGCATCGCAGACTGAATAGCCTTTGATTGTCCATTGTAACATAGCATTATCTTATTTATTCTTAACTCAAGTCACTATTATCAAAATATAAACACATACACTGCAAGCTGTGATGTAGACAACACCTTAGACAAGCAATGGGGCGATAAATGGAGGGGTGAGATCATTCCCCCTCATCGGAACAGGTGGGATAATCAGTGGGCTGATATGTTGGGTTATTGAAATTATTTTGTCAAGTTTCTGAGTGGTGCGTATATAACAAAGACATATTCAACTCTAGTATGAAGTTATGTTTCATATCTCGACTCATATCTTTATTGCTCTGATCTCTCTTGGTAGCAGGTGATGAAAGCGAGATGAAGAATGTGGCTGTGGCGGTAGCAGTGGCGAAGGTGGAGTGGGGGCTCAGCTGCTCCCTCCTCCTCGTTATTGATGGGAACAATTCCCCTGCTGCGGTCACAAAGGTATTGTGTTAATCATCTGCAGTTACTCTTTAATATAGAAAATCTCCAGTGTTAGGGTTATAGGGTGAGATGGAATTCCCGTTTCAGTCGTCTGTTAACCTTTGCTAATTTTTTCATATCTCATCATCAGCAGTAGTTAGATAGTCACTCAAAGATACAATTTTTCTTCTACCTACGATATATCATAAAAATAAATAAATAAATAAATATATAGAATAAAATATACATAATACCCGTCATGGGTCGCTAAACTACTCAAGGTCTGGCACTAACTAATTCTATATTACAATCTGCATTACACGTGGCCTTTCTATTAATTTCCTTAATGCGGTGCGCTACCTCTACTCTGCAAAATCACATCTTATTCACTCAGGTATCAGCTACAACTCACAAGAACACTTTAACTCTCCTGTTACAATCTCAGTGCTACAGTTCCTGGTCAGTTCCGATGTTACGCACTTAATCTCAAATCTACCAAATTGATTCTAGTGAAATACAAACCAGCTGATTTAAGGGGGAGTGAGAGTAGGGGACAGGCTTGGGGGGAGTTTGGGGGATGCGGGAGTAGGGGACAGGCTTGGGGGGGGGTGCAGGAGTATGGGACAGGCTTGAGGGGGTTTTGGGTGGTCCGGGAGTATGGGACAGGCTTTCTACTCCTCCCAACCCCCCCCCCCCAAGCCTGTCCCCTACTCCCACCCCCCCTTAAGTCATCTGGCCCCCACCGGGAAGCATATTAGTCAAGTCTGGAAGAGTATACTTCATAGGGAAAATTAGAGCCAATCAGAGCTCGAGCTGGCTGTCTGAGCCAATGTGTTCTTTATCCTAATTCTAAAGACATTACATTTATGAATCTGATATCTGGTTCTTTGGATGCGGAGGGATTAACAAACACTTATTTTTTTAGTCTGGATTATCTTACATTTTCGTCGCAAACCATCACAACAAATTTTAAAATGATACAGCAAGTTTATATCATAACTGAAGTCAGTCTTTTGGATAACAATAATATTTACATACAAATCGAGGACTTTCATTTTACAGATTTATTATGACAGGAATTATGCCAATGATACAAAAAACACAAATAACACTGGGAGAAGTAAATGACTATGCTTCGGTTCAGGAAATTGCTTCGGTTAGTTCGAACCCAATTAAAACTCCTCTTCTAAATTATCAGCCTGTATAGATACAAATGACTGACATAAGATTCGGCTGATATAATATCATCCATGCAACACATGGCAACGTGTTCACCTACAGTGAACATAAGAAGCTATCTCTAACATAATCGTTATGATATTCCATTATATATGCCTCAACACTTGCCTAAACCCACTGCTTCATAACTATATCTTGACTATGAATAAGATTCATATTAGGTTATTTATATCATATAATTACATTACTCGCCATGATGAAGGGGACACGAACAGTGGAGTATTGCTGACATAGCAACTTTGGAATACACACGACTAGAAAAATAAAAAAATAAATGGGAATACATACGAACATAATATATATATATATATATATATATATATATATATATATATATATATATATATATATATATATATATATCAATAAAAAAAAACATTACTTCTGTCAGACCATAATATATTATACAAGGTGATAAAGCTTTAGAGAAATACTGATATTGGCTTTTATCTCGAAGAATTGTTTGATTAATAAATGCAAGTTGGAATGCAGTGTCATCCTAGGCGAATGCCATTAAAGAAAATAATAGCATCAGGCCCTTTTGGACCTTATGTCACTCCCAGGCAAATAGGTTATATCTTACTTAGGTGTATTCCTTGGTGCCATTGTTTAACAGCTCCTTTACGGTATATTGGTGATCTGAACCGAATCGTTTGTAGACTCTATCCATGTTATCTATCGCGTAAATGTAAGACAAACAGCTTTATGCAATTACCATATATCCAATTTGGCATATGAAACATTATAGGGCATACCAATAGCTATCTTGATCCCTCCAAACAAGTTGTCAATGTAAAACAAAGACTAGGAAACTCATGGCAATAAGGCGTAATCTACAGGAGGGGGAGGGGGTGAGAAGTAACTGCCTATTATTAATTAAGAGCCACTGACGTCTTTATAAGAACAGTTTTTTCTCACTTACCCCGCAGAACTGGTACGGTATATACTGCCAATGATAACACGAATAACATGAGACAATGCTTCATTCCTTGTCATTTACGTAAGTTCAAGTGTGGCTGCCAGAGGATTGTTTAACTTCCTTCCCAATTCGTGATGTTTATAATAAACACCACATCTCATTTATAACATATTACTTTCTAGATACCGCCCTAGTGGTAGAAGGCCACCCATGGCTCAAATTTAGACGCTCTAGTCAAGTTGGAAGCTGCTGCATGTGAGGCCTTTGCACGACATCAACACCTTGTCAGTGTATTCTTTGATTCTGAGAAAGAGTATGACACTACATAGCAATATGGCATCCTGTAGCAACTCCATGTATATGGCTAGCGAGGTCGTCTACCACATTTTATTAAGGAGTTTCTCAGTGGTCGCAGTTTCTCTGTAAGGGTTGATACAACTCTCTCAGCATCTGTTGCACAGGAGGAGGGCGTCCCCCAGGGAAGCGTCCTCAGTGTCACATTGTTTGCAGTAGCAATTAATGCCATTGCCTCATCCCTTCCGGACGGTATAGCCAACTCGATGTACGTTGATGACCTAGCAGTCTGGTTGTATGGGTGTATAGAATGGTGTTCCCATAGTTCTGTAATACGAACTACTGTTTTATTCTTTTCATATATGATCTTCTTAGTTGTAACTGTGCACATTATTTCACTCTGCACTACACCCGGTTTCACTGCCGTACATACACGCAGCTCCTCTCCATATCACGTGATAATGTTGTGGCTTGCCTGACTTTTCCCTTATCTGCAGTTGGATCAGAATTTACAGTGTGGTTTTCATAACCTCAATATTACAGGTCCTTTGAACTAACTCCGATCCTCAAATTTACTGTCCCCTCCCTTTCCGTCATCGAAACACAACTCAATAACTTTGGTGTTTCTTTCTCTCACAATCTCTCTTTGAGAGATACCCGCCTCCAAAAAGTTTAGTTTACTACGCTGTGTGTTTCTGTACAGAGGTCTCTTATGCCCCTCTATAAATTTATTATGTCTGTCATATGTGAGGTGGATCAATTTTAACTAAAATATCTGACAAGGTGGAATTACAGGTATTTTACATCGCCATCTTTACCCCTCTTACTGAAGCACGACGACCATTTTCCCTTCCCTGCTAATCGGTCTCACAGGGGCTCTGTGTTGCACGGATTTAAAGCGAATACAACGTACTACATAATGTCCATAAAATTATCCAAGATTTTAGTAACATAGGTCCATTCAGTAAATACAGATGTGATGCTGATTGACTGCACTTTTCCTGCTTCCTCAGATGGTGAGCCAGCTTGGGTCGAGCTGGGGGGCAGCAGTGTACCAGCCGACTGGAGGCTTTTCCCACAATAACACACACCAAGAGCTGTCCAGGTTAATGCAGCAAATCCGCCAGGTAAATTACAGCTGCTGTACCAGTTGGGTCAAATTTGTTTATATAGAATTGTTTATATAGAAGCAACTGTACCAGATGAGACAAAGCTTCAATACGAGATGAATGAAACATTTTTAAAGTCAACAAAAAAAGCAGGTATTTAATAAAAAACAGATTTAACCTATTTCTAACTAGTGTTAACGTATTTGGTTTGAAGTGTATGATAGGGGGAATCCAATGATGCGTTGTCTGGGGAATGGGTAAAGACACACTGGTGAAAGCGGGAGTGGAGGAGACTGTACAGCTCCGGACAGATCAATGGACCACAATCCATCCATAACTTACTTGGTTTGGGCCTCATCGGATCTGGTAACAGTTGCAGGTGGAGGGAGGGGGGGATGTTAGTGGGAGAGAAGGAGTGAAATGTGGGCGGGGCTATAGGAGGGTAACGAATGATCAGGTAGAGAAGACGGTGTGTCAGGAGGAAGGAATGAATAGTATCGAATCACCAGTAGTTTAAAGCAAGGTTCATCAAAACGTTTTCAGTCGTGACCCGTTTTTATGACATCATTCTTGCGACCCATACAGAAAGATCTGTTACATATGACTAGAATTATCAATCTAAGAAAATACAAGGCCAGAAAATTAAATGCAAAAATTATGATTAAAAAGCATTTTAACCAGAATTATTTACAGAATTATAAACACTGCGGCCACTGTCTCACCTACCCCCCCCCCCCTCTCTCTCTCTCTCTCTCTGTCTCTCTCTCTCTCTCTCTCTCTCTCTCTCTCTCTCTCTCTCTCTCTCTCTGAAGAAGGCTAATATTTGTGCAATTACTTTTTTTTATTGATAATTAAATATATGAATATTCGATTATAAAAATATGTTAGGTGGATTCATGTATGAACTTCATATTTATTTAATGACACGAATATTATTATTCTATTTTATTCATGCGTTAATTTTTGTGAGTTTGGAGGAATTCGGGACCCGTAGTTTGAAATATCAGGGTTTAGAGAAGTGCATACTGCATTAACGTAGGTGGATATAGGAGAGAAGAAATGTGATGATTTAAGGCGAGGGTGAAGGGGAAGAGGGTAAGAAAAATGAAGGTGATTAGTTGAAAAGTACCGGTAATAACAAATATCTGTTACATTATATCCTTTAAATAAAGGCACATTCCATTGTTCACCACCGTAGTGGGATAGACTACTGAATATATATTATCCTTTGGATATTAGACAGATATCCCTGTATTCCTTTTATCCCTCGTTCTTGCCTTGTTGGGGGATATGCTTGAAATGATGTGGGCAATACTTTATGAGTTTTGGCACCTCTTCGGCCCCAGCCACTAGCTTACATTTATTCAACTGTCCTTCCGTTTTTCCTATTTCGTTCTTGCTTGCTGTCACACCTCTCTATCACCTTTTCCTGGTGTTATTTGACCTCGCTGTTGCGCCACTTAATATCAATCTAATCCCTCGTGCTTGTAGTCCAGCCTATTTATCACCTTCTCCCAAGGACAGCTGTTTGTTTATTGTTTTTTTTTCTCGGTAGAAGACGGTTTAATTTTCTAACTTTTTTAATAATCATATTTGTCAACAAATTCATTAAACTATTTACCAATATTTTTTCTTCTAAATATGCATTTTCTTAAACATAATCTATTTTAAACTTGAATGGCGTTTTCAATAAACTTGGAATAATTTTATGCATAGGCTATAATTATATATTACAGTATCTCTCAAGTAACTGGCAACCTTACATATCCTCCCTGATGTCTTATCCCTTTTTCACTTGCCCTTCCTTCCTTTCTTACCGTTTACCTTGTCTTTCTCATATTTTTAACCGTCTCATTCGTTCTTAAAATGTTTTAATGACATAGGCCTTTCTCCCTTATCACGTATAGAGGGCTTTCTGTGACGTCACGAGCGCTTCGCTTTTGTTTCAAGGGATATACTGGCTGCCATATTGGAGGGCAGTTCGAATGTAAACATTGATCAATGGAAATAACTTTGTATGCAATGGAAGGCCTTTCTTCATCCCGTGTTCTCAGTCAGTATGCAATAATGCTTGACAGTGAAGCTAAGGTCTGATATATTAAAAAAATAAGTGCTTATGATGGCAATGACCCCTATATAACAAAGGAAAATGGTCGTCATTTGGTGGAACTGTCCGCGAGTGAGCTACCAGTCACTGCTTACCATGATATTTACATATATTTTCTAACCTTTTTTCTGTCTACTGTAGGCCTAAGGATGGTTCTTAAGACTACCACTACCCTTAGTACCCTGTATCCACTCCAACATCTATGGCAGTATATGTTCCTGAAAATCTGCAGGCAGGACATGTCCTCTTCACGCTCTACTATTATGCCTGCTCCCTCTTACTCTATACTGTATAATATAAGGAATAACGATACAACTTTGTGTACTTAATGTGTTCATTTATTCATTAACAATATAAAAGATCTGTCTCTTCTCAAAGGTTTCCATCGCCTGATGTCTCTGATGCCGCTTGTGATTTGGTGTGTGGTGGAAAATGGATGGTACAAAGTCCGGTGAGAGTGGATTGGAGTCTCTATATTTAGAGACAATCCTTTGCTGGAGCATATAAGTGTATGTAACATTTAATCGAGTCTGATATCCATTTGTGATGGAAATTACTTGTGTTCTGGGTCCCAGGTCACTTGCCCTTACTCAAACCAGCACTAGGCCTAACCTAACCCAAGATATGCAGAATACTGCTTACAGTACTCTGCTCATGCTCACCCAATAAGTAAAACATTGTATGTGATTATATAAAAGTGATACTGCTAATGAGGTTTTATACCTTTACCTACTATCCCTGCTGCATAACTAGTTATTTATAACCATAACAAACTTCATTCAAAGCACCAAATAATTTCTAAGTTTAACTTCCTAGTTTCTTATATTATTCACTCTAACGTTACCTGACCTGATAATAGCCCCCTTCCAAAAATATATACAGATTTTCCAACAAATATAATCACCAGGTGCATTCAAAGCACATCATATTCTATCAAAATATAATAAATGATCACTACAGAGGCGGGTGTAAGGAGTTGGTTGCCATCCATCTCTCTTCACAGCAGCTATCCATTTTTCTCGCTGTTCCTGGTTAGCTGGAAATTGTTAAAATGACACAGAACCCCTCCCGGCCCTATTCTTGCAACCAACTGCACAATAGCTAAGCACCATGCTTGTTGAGAAGACGATAATAGAGTGGAGGTCCATAAATATGAGCCCTCCATTGCCCTCCAATATGGCGGCCGCTAGTGGGTTTGTTTACTTTGATCAGCTGATAACAGTTGCTGACGTCACGTGAAACTCCTTTATAGTCCAATTATATGATTCGAAAAACTGCGCCAGAAAACAGTGATGGAGAGGTGAGACAACAAGCAGGAAGGAAATAGAAAGAAAAGAGGGATAGTTGAAGAACTAAAACCTAGTGGCTGGGGCCGAAGGGGCGCCAAAACCCTTAAGATATTGCCCACATCACTAATGCAAGCAATACCCTCCTACGGGGTCAATATGTAGAGAAATTAGAAAACATCTAGAGATTTTATGGGGATAGATATATAAATTATTTAGAATAAAAGTGTTGGTAGATACACATTAATAACGGGATTATCCCAGCCACAGCATTTCGCCTTCATAAAACTGAACGACTATAGGTTTCAGGCATTGCCATTTGCCAGTCTGTTGCTAGTCAAATTGTTAACTTGTTAAAGCCATTTGAAGAAAAGAGAAATATATTATATATATTTTTTAAGTTCATACACCCTTTTGGTTTGTGGCTTACTACAGGGAGGGACGTGGTAACCTTATCCTTGCTTCCCGGTATCTGGAGAAAGAAATTGGAGTACTACCAATGGGCCACATAAATAAATATGATAAGGGCGTCTTAATCAGAGCCAAAGATCTTACACAGGCCATGATGGTCCTCAATCTCCCCTGTCCTTCTGATAGCATGTTTGAATCTATCAAACCACATAGAACACTTATTTATAGCAAAGAGCGTATATATAATGAAGACCTGAATGACTTCTCAGAGGAGAACATTCTCGATATGTGCCCAGACAGTGTCCAACGAGTAACAAAGATGAAAGGCATTAAAAATATTATGAGTTTGGTCATGGGTGGAGGAACTGCAACAACCGTTCCCGGTGTGGTAATTGCTCTTGAATCACTATAGATAGATATACAGTGCTGGCGGTTAGAAATGGCGCGAGATGACGTGAAGTCCTGCGTGCTGCCATATACCATAATTTCCGTGTGCTACTCTCTGTAGGCTAATATTATATGGGATTGTAGAAAGTAGCAATATCTGGCAACTCTACTCTAAGCTTTGTATGGGAAATTTAAACAATATAACGTGATAGTGCTTCCTTACGCTCTCAGTGGGGGGGATCCTGCAGCTCCTAATTACCCTAGTTTTTTGTGTGTATTGGTTCACTATTCCCTCCAGTTACTAATTATTATGGGTCCCAAGAAAAGACTCAAAGAACCTGACATTGCAGCTATCTGTGCTCTAGCCAAGGACAATAAAACTAATCAAGAAATCTCAGCTAACACAGGATTATCAATAAGAACAGACAGAGGTGGACAAAACAATTCCGTGCGGGCGGGAGTGACTCTATCCCACCACCATACAAACCACCAGGACGTAAACGGAAAGTGACTGAGAGGAGTTTGAGAGTTATTGGTAGACAGCTGGAGGTACAATCTCGCATCACAAGCCGATAATTAAAGACTAAGAACCCATATTTGCTGGCTGGAGTGGCTGACAGGACAGTGTGGGATTATTTCAAACGCGACTTGGGTTACAGGTGTTGCCGCGCAGTACATAAACCCTGGTTAACTGTTGTTCATCGCAAAAAAAGATTAGCTTTTGCCTCTCAATATCATGACTGGGGTATTGATGAGTGGCGAAAGGTGTTGTGGTCGGATTAATCCACTTTTCAAGTTACAGATAACCAGAAAAATCGAGTGTACCGCCGACGTGGTAGTGATTCCCATGATCCCAGATATCTTAACCACACAGTAAAGCATCCTGATTCATTGATGGTGTGGCCTGTTTTTCGTACTATGGTGTGGGAAAGTTGGTATTTTGACCTAAGAATGTTCGTTGAATAAAGATAATTACTTTGAACTCATACTTGATGAGCTAGACGAGTGTATGGAGAAATGCAACTCTGATTATTTTATGCAAGATGGTGCTCCTTGCCATACCGCTCATTTAATTACCAATTGGTTTGAATTCTGTGGTGTTACTCTCCTAAAACCTTGGTCAGCAAATTCACCAGACTTAAACCCAATCGAAAACTTATGGGCGTATATTAAACGGCAACTAAAGGATGGTGACACATCTTCACTTCCACGCCTTCAAGCAGCCATACAAGATATCTGGGACAATATTAACTTGGAATACCTTCATAATTTGGCTGACTTCCTTCCCAAACGACTCAACATGTTAAAATAGAATCGAGGGTACCCTATCAGATACAAATTTAGGTGAGTATCCTCATTAAAACTATTTTCACACAGACCATTTTCCCCTCATCAATTGTTTACGTCACCGCGACATTTCTAACCGCCAGCACTGTATATATTGATAGATAGATAATATCTCTCTCTCACACACTGTCTCTCTCTCTCTCTCTCTCTCTCTCTCTCTCTCTCTCTCTCTCTCTCTCACAATCTAGCTATCTATATATCTATATCTCTCTATCAATATCTATCTATCAATATCTATATTATAGATATTGATAGATAGATAGATATAGATAGATAGATATAGATAGATAGAGATAGATAGATAGACATAGATAGATAGATATAGATAGATAGATATAGATAGATAGATAGAGAGAGAGAGAGAGAGATCCCAGGTTCGAATCCCAGGTCTTGCTATTTAATTGTGACTGTTACAATGCCATGTACTTGCGTCATGGATAATTTTTGCGGTTGAAAAGCTGGCATGGTTTCTGTGGGTGACCAGCATCTACACTGTATAATGGACTCCTCCCACCCTCCTCATAAGTTTACATACAAATAATTAGATCAAATTTATTGACAAAACCACATGTAGGATCTTCACCCTGACAACGTCGGGTATCGCTACTAGTAATTAATATACAACAAGATAAAGGTCTAAGGCATTTCTGTCACGGCAATTAGTTAGTTAGTTGGTTGGTTGGTTAGTTGGTTGGTTAGTTAGTTAGTTATGGTAGTTAGTTAGTCGGTCACTCAGCCAGTTAGACAGTCAGTCAGTTAGTTAGTTAGTTAGTCAGCCAGTCAGTCAGTCTGTTACTTAGTCAGTCAAAGTCCTCAGTTATTGAATTCGTGAGTGATTGTGACGAGGAATAAGTGCATAAGAGAGTGAGTGAATAGAAAAACGAGCGAGTGAGTGAGTGAGTGAGTGTGTGAGTGAGTGAGCGAGTGAGTGTGTGAGTGAGTGAGAGAGTGAACAAGCGAGTGAGCGAGTGAGAGAGTGAACAAGCGAGTGAGAGAGTGAACAAGCGAGTGAGCGAGTGAGTAATAATAATTGTGAACTGTAAGCACGGGTAGGGTAGGGTAGGGTAGGTAGGTGCACTGGTAAATCTGAGTCTGACTGAGTCAGTCACTCACAGTGAGTGACTGACTCAGTCAGTCACATCCACACTGTGGTGAGAGAAAGAGGGGTAGATGGATGATTAAAGAGTGATGACAAGATGAATGGGTTGGTAAAAAGGGATGGTGGGAGTAGGGGGAGGATGGGTTGGTAAGACAGGAGTTGGGGGAGGATGGGTTGGTAAGAAGGGATGGTGGAGGTAGGTAGAGGATGGGTTGGTAAGAAGGGAGGGTAGTAGTACGCACAGGGGGATGGTGGGTTGGTAAGAAGTGAGGGGAGGGGGAGGATGGGTTGGTGTGGATGGACATGGGTGGAATGGGTTGAAGATTGTATGGATGATGGGAAAGCTTGGGATGGTAAAATATGTGTGGATGTATGCATATACACCAGTGGGTGAAAATATGAGAATGATGGTGTTTTTGGAGGAATTGAATGCATGTCTGAGAAAGATTGATAATGGAAGGAGTGTTGATGATGGGAGATATGAATGGAAAGGAGGAAGTGTGAAGTTATGTGGGTAAATGGGGTGTAGAAGGAGTAAATGAGAATAGTGAGTATTTTATCACGAAACATCACCCATATTGAAGAAGCGTGTTTCGTGGCATAATCAGGAGGAATTACAAGCCTCCAAGTTTCATACAATATCACAAGGACCTTAAGGAAATATTATGTGGTCGATGCAAAAGTGGTGAGAAGATTTATGATTATTATTATTATTAAAAATAGACCAGAGACACAAAGCTGGGAGAGAATGCAAGCATTCTATTAATCCGAAGACCCCAGACCCATGAATCCAGCCTGAAGAAAAGAAGACAGCTTAGAGAAAGAAAGATGAGTAGTTAGCTTAATAAAACACAGAAGGAAACAACACACACACACACCAGGAGACATACCAAAACACAGAAGGAAGCACACACAGAGCAGGACACATTAAGACACTCAAAACATCAGCCTACTTAGTAACGATTACTTTCAGTACCTCAGTGTAAAAAAAACATTGGTGAAGGATAAGGATAGTGAGACGTATTAGAATTTAGACAGGAAGATAAAGGGAATCAGTGATGAGGTGACATAGAGGAGGGTAGGAACTTAGATAGGAGTGGGAGAGAGGCGGGGTGGTGAATACGGATGGACCGGGGTACAGGAGGAAGATGAGGGAGGGAAGGAGGAGAGGCGCCGTTATGGTTATATGGTAATACTGGGTGGGGTGTGGCTTGTCCCCCTTACGCGGCCATCCAAGAGTGGTAGTCTGCACCGCACATCGACACATACCGCAGAACTTTGGATTCTATTTTAACCATCAGGACGGCCGGATTTCCACTGGTCAACCCTTCCACCAGACTTTTACACCCTTCAACAACAATTTGTCACCTCTAATTCCTAACAGACAAATTTGTGGGTTACACCCCTCTCGCGAGAGGGGCCTCTATTACTATGTTCATGGCTGGGAACTCAAATAATCCGAAGAGCGTGGTAATGGCGGTCTTCTTGAAGTTTTCCTCAGCTACAAGAATCCTGTGAAAGGCACGGACAAGGTCCATGTGATGAGGTGACGCCCATGCGCTGTCCAAATGTCTAAAGCCACGCCCTGCTGGATCATGACATGGAACTCTTGCTTCGCAATCTCGAGACATTCCGGTGGTTTCCTATAGGGTATGGTAAACACAGGGGTGCCCGTGGTGGTGATAGTGTGTCGTATAGATGGGTACGTAGTTAGGCTTGAACACGTTGGTACGTAGAGATGAGCACGTAGGAGGAGTGGTGTACGAAGATGCGTCGTAGAGATCGGCACGAAGTTAATGTGGAGCATGTGTGTACATAGGGGTATAGCCGTAGGTGTAGTGATGTATGTCGGTGCATCGTGGAGCTGTACACATGGTTAACGTTTAGCACATGGTTACGTAGAGATGAGGCCATAGGTGGTGTGATGTAGGTACAGCCGTGGCTGATAGTGCTTGACCAGGGTCCAAGGAGTGTTGGAGAGCAAGTGAACAGAGTTCGATCAAGTGAATTTTCCAAACCATTCTCAACATTGAGAGAGGTTTAGAAGTAATAGAAGACTCACATTTTCGAACTAAGTTTAGTTGCTCTCCAACACTCCTTGGACCCTGGTCAAGCACTATCAGCCACGGCTGTACGTCGTAGGGCGTTATATGGTACCCCAGGAGTTGTGTGTGTATGTATGTGGGGACTGGGGTCGAGAAAGCTTGTACCAAAGGCGGCACGAACGACAAAGGGTTACGTGGAGCATGAGGAACGTTATAAGGGTGAAAAATAGAGTACGGCATGCGAGGAAAGAGGAAAATAGCGGTGGGAGGCAAAGCGGTCTGCACGAAGACGTGACCAAGATGTGGTAGGGGCCAAAAGAAGCGGCGAAAGGGAGAGGAAACAGCCGAAAGATCGTAAGAGCAAGAAAACACGAAAAATAGGGGAAAATTACGTTAAAACAAATTGGTGGAGGAGTAGAGCACTGGGGAAGTAAACACTGGTATGTAAAACAGTAAAGGAGGGTAAAAATGTACGTGTGTGTGGTACCTTATGCTGGCCCAGAACACGTGGAAATGGCGTCATCGTCCAGGGTTTCTCCCATCGGCCTTGTATGTGTGCTACTACTCCGAGGGGTCACCAGTTGTATCGTCAGGAGGTCGTTACTACCCAAGGGTGTATAGTAAACTACAGTAATAGGCTCGAATTTATAAACAGAGTATAACAGGGAGAATTTGAAGATGACCCAAGCACAGGTAATGGTGACTTAGTTGCCTAGCTCGCCAGTCATGCGTAGATATTAGTTGAAAAATCCTTGTAGTGCTACTTGGAGAATGCTCATGGCGTTGCTTGGAGTACGCTTGTAGTGTTGCTTGATTCTGGCGTGGTAGCTTGGTGTAGCGTGTAGGCAAGAGGAAGAGAGGCAGGTCTGGCTGGTGTGGTAGCTCCCTATAGTAAGTGATGCTGGAGGTTCTGCTGTGGAGCGGCAAGGCTAGACGAAGCCTCGTTTCGTGACATGTGGGCAAGTATAAGAAAGCATAGCAAAACATAGTGCTTGAGTCACTACAATGTAAAATAAAGAAAACAAAAAAAATGGAAACCAAGAATTGTAATTTACTAAAATATATACAAGTGTGTGTGTGTGTGTGTGTGTGTGTGTGTGATTACTGCAAGTCTTTTGTTGAAACAAGAGAGAAGTGTTTTTGAAAACGAAACGGGGTGAGCGGCCTGAACGGAGGTCCCATGATCGTCCTGTACCCTGTCGTGTACACCTTTCAAGAATTCACCTCTGATTTTTTTCATAAATACAATGTCATCGCTCCTTATTTTAAATTGCTAAAGATCAGACTGGTTAACAACTGCCGGATGTGATGAATCGGGTTGAAATGGTTGAAGAATAATATTTTGATGACGGTCCCAATGTTACTAAAATGTTGTGATTTCCATTATCGGCTTATATTTTGTAGAATGTCTAGTAAATTACTAAGATTATTTCTTTCAATGTGCTGCTACTATTTTTTGTTTTCTTATGATATGCAATAATTTCATATTATTAATTTATATTAAAATAGGGTATTAATGACACTATGTTTCTGTAGGGTGAGCGTGTCTGGTGGTGTGTCACTATGATGGTAATGAGCGAGGACACGAATTTTCTGGCCACCTCGGCCAATCTGGCTCTGGAGGCTGGTTTGCTCGTCTGGCCCACACAGTTATTAGCTATCACACGCCGTCCTCTGTCAAAGCTGGATTCACTTCGTACTGCCTTTTCTCAAACCAACGCAGTCATCCTCTCCTGTCCGTCCCCTGTCAGGTTAGATGTCATTGCCAAAAAATTGGATCCACCTAGGCCACACACATTTAATCTTCGAGCTCCATTATTATCAATTCAATGTTGCATAAAAGCATCTGTAAAGTATACTGAAATGTGTCAGCTAACTTATTAATTTTGTAATGAGATACTTTCCATTTGTGATTTATGAACAGTGAGGGTTTTCTAATTATATATGTACCGACATAGATAATTATAGGGGAAGAAGAACATAAAATTGGAGTCACAGAGAATGTAATCGTGGTTTCTTCCCAATTAATGGAGATATTATCTTGTTGCAGTTCTAGATGGGTAGAGTAGTGACTTACTACTAGCCTATTCCACAGTACTACGCAGTAGCAGCGTTGCCATATTATCAGAAAAGTCTGGATATCTGCTGATTTTTAGTCGAATCTCAGATTATTAGATTTTTAGATAAAATAATAGGAAATCTCCAGATTTATAGATAATACCCAGAAAAATGGCTCGAAATCTCCAGAATTTCAGAGAGAGAGAGAGAGAGAGAGAGAGCAGTGATGCCAAATTGGCTTTTTTCCCTCTAGATCTAGCACTTTTACTTGTAATCTAGTGGGTAAATGTTCGATCTAGCAGCTCGTGACTGTACAATGGTGATCTTATTATGCATTTATCTACTGTCTCTAGATATTCGAAGCACATCTGAATACTAATTAGTGCTCGTGATTGTACATTCATATATTTATTTGATCAGACAAGGACTTGTATTGTATTGTATATTATGTAACTCATGTTTTCCTGATATTCCTTTTTTTCTAGCTCCTTTTCTCGAGGAACTGACTTTTACCTAGCGATTTAACTATTATCAGTTTTGATATTTATATTACAAATACAGTAAAACCCCGAAGTGCAAAATTTTATTATTCTGAAAATAAAATAATATTTTGGGGGGAAAATTGAGAATCATTTTTTCTTTCATAATTATGATTGTTCATGGACAGAACATAAAATTTATGGAAAAATACATTTTGTAGGTTACACTTCACACTCACACAGTGATGATGCATGGTCTTTTTCATTCATAATTGATATTATGGTGAATTTGAATTTCGTTCTTGTAAAATACAGGTTCACTTGGCGTCATCAGATTTTCAATGGAAACTCCTGATTTTTAGCCAAAGTTTCCCAGAGAAATAGTAAAACCAATCTGGCAACACTGCGCAGTAGTACGATTCAGACTCTGTGACATATAGTTACCTAGAGTTATATATACTGTTTCTATCTGAGTAATATACATTTATAGTAAGTTACTAAAGTCACTTCAAAAATTGTGTTCCGCTGGGGTCTAAACGTCATTGGCAAAATCTCTCCTGATTGGCCAGCGCGCCTTTCTGGCCCCTGCTCGTGCCGCCAGCAAAGTTTTTTTTCCCATACACATGCAGGCAAATCGCTCAAGTGGCATCGCTGCTATGGGTGACGTTTGGCACCACCACATCTCACCATCAGCTTTGTTTATACTCGCTTGGTGTTGTTCCGATGGCATTTCCCTAGGAAATGGAGAATTTGGGAAAACCTACCTTACCTAACCCAACTTAAATGGCAGAAGACTACCGGGACCTAACTGGCGCAAACAACTGGGATGTAAGTGGTATACACTATTGGGACCAAACTGGGGCAAACTACAAGGACCTAACTGAGATTAACTACCAGTTGGGGCAAACTGACGTGACCTAAGTGGGGCACGAGAGTGACTGGAAACAAACAATAAGAAGTATTAACACAACTGATGGCGGCGAGAAGAGTTGCGTTTTTGCCAAACGTCACCCATAGCAGCGATGAGCGACTTGTTAATATTCTGCTGTTCTTTCTCTCTATTTCTTTCTAACTTCCTTTCCATCTCCAAAAATGACATTTTAATATCCATCCATCATTGCAGTTCCTCCCTACCCCAGCTCTCCACTCTCTCCCCTCCCCTCCTCCCTCTCCTCTCTCTCCTCTCCCTCTACTGCCGTATATCTCTCCGTCCAGTCAACAGCTACAGCTAACACTACCACTTTCATTGCTGATCGTCTTGTTTGCAAGGTGAAGTAGATTTACCTTTTGAAGGGCTATGGCTTCGTAACGAGCAACAGGAAGGACATTTCGTCCACAGGAAGGGCACCAACTCCTCACCACCATTACTAATGGACGGAGAGGAGGTGTATTTCCCTGTGGATGAACTGCGGAAGTGCGTGGAGGATACCAACGTAGTCAAACCTGATTGTTGGCAGGTCCTAGGCTCAATCCACGCCCGTGGGATGAGGACAACAGGCACTCAGCTACTGCAGCAACGGCAGCAGCAAGCCCACCTCGTCACCGTCTGCACCAAGACTGCTGTTGCCTTAGCAGCAGAAGGGTTAGGACGTCTCCTGGACATCTTCAGGAATAATATCTTGCCATCAATAGTCATTTCTCTTAATATACAAACGCCTACCGACCCTACCACCACCACCACCAAGAAACGAGGCAGCAAATCGGCACGACGGAGGAGGAGCAGAATTGATGCATCACTAACCCCGATTCTGCCCCACCCCCATCTCCCCTTAATTATACCTCGTCCACTCATCTGAGGGAGTTTTGGAAAGGTACCATCACTACCTAAACCTTCCCAACAGGACTCCGAGATCGATGAGGACACTGACATCAATTCCTGCTCTACTGACACCACTACCAAGGATGATACCACTGACAAAATGGCCCTGGAAGATAAAAGGAAATGGCAGACAATAAGGAAGAGATGAAAGACTGACAGCCCACTTACCAACCCTCCATCTACTGTCACTGTGGACTGGTGGATATCCGCCTCTCCTCGCCTCGACCTTTTCCAAGTTGGACAACTGTGACAAATATCTCAAAATTAAAAGTTACCAGCACCATAGAGTTTCTGGAGAAAATAAAGAGAAAAATCGAAAGAAAAAAAAAGAAAGAGGAAATAGGGTGCCTAAATTCTCATACAGGGTGATAGCCATTAAGAGAGAGAAACAAATCATTCTGTATGTTCGAGTTTTCTATTCACTAGAGCATCAGCGAAAAAACCCAATTTTACTATCAATTTTCCTATCTAACACTGAAACATCTTTTCTACTAAGGTGAACCAATCCCTGGTGTGAATCACACCACTGTGGTGAGGAAGGCATGGCATCTTGGTTTACCAGGTTACCTTGTATCGTGGCTTGCTGATTTCCTTCATGGACGCCAACAAGCCACCAGATACATAGGAGAAACCTCCACATTCTAACATCTCAAATGTGGAGTTCCTCGGGGAACCATTATTATTGTGTTTTCATGATGATTTTTTTAGACAGGGTTGTGGTAATAGGGAATTCTCATGTGACGTCGCGGTGCGCTCAGCGGCCATGTTGGTAGTATACCTTTATGTATACAAACATTCCTCGATTTCCTCTACATTCACAACGTTGTCACTCTTAACCTATATATATAGTGTAATGACTTCAATATTGTTTCTTACTTACTTTCAACCAGTGTTGCCACTTCGTGGGAATTTCCCACAAATCTGTGCGCGAAATGGAGCTACGTGGGAGGTATTGTGTGAGGACACCAAATATTTAAAATCTGTGTGAATTTTAAGATAATGCTAAGAATATTATGAAAAATGAGTGTGTGTGTGTGTGTATGTAAACACAAGTTAAAACAGGAACTAGCTTGTCCTCACAGAGTGACAGAGGAGGGAGACTGAGGCCTCTACCGCTGTCGCAACTTTAGTCAGTTGGTATCCACACTTGAATTAGCATTGATATAATGAGTGCTGCAAAGAAAACTTACCATCAAACTCAGTTGGATGGTAAGAAATTTTGGGGCAAAGATTCTTCCAAGCAATGAAGATGTGCCCGAGGAGGATGTATTGGTTGCATTAGAATTTTAAGTGATGCACCAAGTTTACTATAAAATACAAATGTAAATGATGGAATGAAATGTTCCAGCTGATATGAAAATGATTAACTGTTTATTTTGAATCTAATATCAGTGGTGACCTGTAGGCTAATTATTGTAATGAGCTCATTAGGCATTGGAAAGAAAACAATTCTCCTCCATACTATTTTCTCTGAAATGTAGGAAAGATTTTTTTTTTTTTTTATTAATCTGTTATGTACAGACAAAAAAGGCAACACCTAGTTTATTACTTTTCTAAATTTTCACATGAAATAATTGTGAACAATTAAAAATAGTTTGAAGAATTTTTATGTTTAGCATACGATCACATAATAAACAGAAACTATCTACGTTTTTTTTATTTATAATAAATTTATTGCTTTGTGTGAATTTTGTGTGAAGAATCTCAAAATCTGTGTGAATCTGTGTGAGAAATGAGGTAAAATCTGTGGGAATTTCTGTTTTCAAAAGTGGCAACACTGCTTTCAACTCTTCCTCTATCGAATGGTACCATCTGGAGGACTATACTATGGGAATATTATGTGTAGTTACGGAGATAGGGCGAGTTGAAGTAGACCATGTTTGAGTGCGAATCGCCACTGTGTTTGACTCATATGCGTGACTGCGGTTATAGTGTTCAGTTGCCCGCGAAACTCCGTGGATAGTCACTCTTATTACTACGATTATGTATCTTATGTCATGATTACAACAATAAAAATAGTATGAACACTTGTATGAGTATATCATCGTATAACTGTCACGTACAAATATTCCCTACGGTATTTTCTTACGATGGTTAGAGCACAAATTCGGAGAAGGGCAAATTCTTAAAAATAGCCCACACATCGTGAGGTCCAAGAATCAATTGAGTGGATATTGGATCGATATTGTGATTGTGTTTACTAACCAACTGACAAGAAAAACCAGCCCTACATAGCCCTAAATGGCGGGAAATAGCTATGACGGTATAACATTTCAGCCGGAATGATGGTGGATTACGTTAGCCATACAGCAGGGGTTAACCCTTAGACACCGGCGCACAACATACACCGTCGTACGTTAAAGGCCGGCTCACAACATACACCGTCACAGACACACCGCTGTCTCGCGCGCAAACATGGTCTACTTCAATTCGCCCTATCTCTACAACTATTCATCGTTCAGCCCTCCCGATGGTACCATTGGAAAGAGGAAGAGTTGAAGGTATATAAGAAACTGTTTTGAAGTCAGTACACTATATAGGTTAAGAGTGTGAGCATTGTGAATATAGGGGAAATCGAGGAATTTTGACGTGAGCGGCAGGGTAAAAATGTTGAGGCAGGGTGGGGGGGGGGTCCCGGTTTCTAGGGGTTAAGGGGATATTTAAAAATGTCATGGTTTTACTTCATGGTGAGATGTTCTAACACAGACAAACTTCCTGGTAAGTCCTTTCGGAACACAAGAAACAGCTGATCAAGAGAAGGAATTTATGGTTCTCCCGAATATCCAGGGAGCCAACATCAAACCCATCTCCTCCCCCTACACTCTTGGGGAAGAGCCGGGGATATTAGTGTTGTTGGTAGGGGAAAATCCTAATAATTACCGGAAAATAGTATATAGTTTGGAATTAATATTCTCCTCTATAATTACCATATGGGATAATAATTTAAATTGTTAGCTCATTCAGTGGCAGATATGTAAATTATGCAGACAAATAAGGATAAATATATACCGTGCTTTTCAAAATAACTGTATGAAGGTCCACTTGGTACCCAAGTTGATGCTGGTCTTGATGTTTGTGATATCATTACTTCTTTAATTCAACCAATGCTAAAAAAGTAGTGTACCTTTTACACTTTTATGACATTTCATAGACTGGAAGTTGTACTCAGGGTTCGGAGATAATATCAAAGAGTCACATAGGCTATGACTGGGTAGCATATTCACGATCTGTACAATCGCATTGGCTGCTAAACTACTCACGTAAAAACTGCACCCTCTTATCATCTTTTAAATTTTATGCAGTTATGCAATTAACCCCTAAAGGACCGGGGGTAGTGAAATTACTGTGCCCTTATAATATTATATAACTATAATCTTATATTATAGTTCTTAACAAAATTTGCTTATTGGTAAAGATTAGCACAGAACAATAATACTACCATAATTGTGCACAGTGTACCATGGTTTTGAGGAAAGTATCATAATTTCGGCATTACTGTACGATAATTTGGGCAGGTCGGCAGCACTATTAACGCTCCACTACTCAACCCTTAGGTTGTCTTAAGGGTGCTCTCGACCACCCTTAGCCGCAATTGCCGTTAAGATGTTATGTGCATACCACTATAGTGAGTTAAGGGCAAAAATGGTGGCTAAGGTAGCTTAACGGCCGCTAAGGTCTTTCGTGCATCCGCCCCCTGCTCTCATACTGATGGCTTTGTTATCAGTCACTATGCAGATGTCTTTTTTGGCACCATCTATCAATCTATCAATCCAAATATTAGTGTCGTCAGTCTTTGATGATGAGGTGTCGCCTTTGTTACATTCTGGAGGCAAGTTTCTGTTCCATTATCACCTAGGATTATCAATCTTCTAGTCATAACTCCCATCCAAGGTTACAAAACCTAGTTAGCTATAGGGTCCAGTCCTTTATTTCATAAATATCTATTTCAATGCATGTTCTGTAGTTTGTGGAAAATTCGGACCGAGAGGTAGGTTTCTGGTGCTATATCAGGTGACATTTTGTTGTGAAACATATAGGTTCAATTTCCTCACAAGTATCTCTCTCCATTTTCCCTGTCTCTACTGACGGCTGTAAATATACTACACGCAAAGAATTTGAGGCGGTATCTAACCTGGCCCAGCCTCAGTGATTTAAGAGGAATCCAATCCCATTTTCTTTGCATTCCAAACTATTCTTATTCTCCCCCATTAAAATGATATTTTTGTGGCTCACATAGTGGACTGGAATCTTTTAATATGTCCCACCCACTGATAACATCTGTATCAGGAGAGGTTTGTTTCATAGCTGTTTTCATGACGATAAAATTGGAGCAGTTCAGTTAAGACTGTTCGTGTGTAGCAAAATGCAGAGTACTGTATATTATAGATGGAAAACATAGGTGTTATGTTTATGAATGCAAAATATGTGACAGGTTATTGTTGTGCAAATAGATGAAAACTCATGATAACACACACAGAAAAATACACGAGTATAATAAATCTTTGCCAGCTGAAGTGCCATAACAACTGTACGGTAAGGGTTGCTTGTTCCTATTAACAATATAATTTCACAATTCACTAAAATTTAAGATAAATTTATTGTTATTTCTGTATCTATGATACATGACATTCGTCTATGAATAATTCTGATAATTAATAAGGGTCACTGCTTGCTGTTCTATGACTTGTATAGTTAATACTAGACCATAAGCCCGTGAAGTGAAGTATGTATAATTAAGTAATTAGTGGGGTGTCTTTTGAGACGAAAATGTCCTCTGTCCCTCCTCACTGTCACACATTCCGTGTGTGAATTCCTGGCGCTGTAGGTGGTCACATGACAATTTGTATAGCCCGACAGACAAACAGAGTCTCTTCATTTAGATATATAGATTACCTGTAAGAGCATTGATTGTTTATAGGTATCACTACCGCATAAAACCTATACAATACAAGCTTTCTAATGATCAAATTTATAAGTAAGAGGCGAAAATACAGTGTAAACAATGTTCCTGCATGTTACAGGTGTGGTGTTTGGTCGTACCTGCCGTATAGTCCGCTTCAGGCTCAATTGGTGCAGGTTGCTAAATGGTCCCCCTCCAGTGGCCTCACTCTCAGATTTCACCCAATGCTCTACCCAGACAAATTCCATCAGTAGGTAGTTCACTTAATTAATTTCTGTGATGAAATAGTGCATGGCAGGAGTTGAAGTGGTGAGGGTAAAAGTGGCACGATTGAGGCAAGTGAATCATGGGTGACAGTTAAAGAAGTGAAAGTAGCAGCAATGAAAATGAGAGAAGTACAGAGTAAGTATTTTCACTTATCACCATCAGATTCTCACAGCGTCCCATGCTAGTGGTGGCGGCCGAGGAGTTTCCGCCACACGTCTTGGTGAAGAAGGTGCCAAGTGAGGCAGGATGGGAATCAAATCGGGTGCCGAATGAAGCAGGTGGGACAAACTTCACAATGAATGGACCAATGGACACTCTTCTTCAAACTCTTGCCCACAGCCTCAACTTTTCGTAAGCAACAATATTTTGTTTTAAACTAATGACAACACCAGATTTTTACAGCACAATTGACTCCACTTCTGCGTTTACCATTTAGAGTTGCCAATGCTGAGTAACCCGGAAATTTAAAATCTGAACCACGTGTGATCACGTTTCAAACCATTTATTAAAAGAGGAGTTGAGTTTGAGGAGAAAAATCTTCAAATGTGATTGAATTGCATTAATAGAGTAGTTGAGATTTATTACCGTACTCCAGTGTTGCCAACTGTAGGATAATCGCCCTACAAGTAGGTCATTTCAGCCTCATATCCTTGTCTGTAGGACGGTAGGAAATTGCAGAATCTGAACGAAACGTAGGCAGTGTTGCCAACCCTTTGAGACTTCTTCGCCCTACTGAGACACTGGAATTACCCTACATATGAGAGAGAGAGAGAGAGAGCATGTGCGTGGTACCCATAGTGGTTCGAACCCCCCCCCCCCCCCAACCGCCCATTGATCATTTAAAAATATTTTTTCTATCTATCTATCTATCTACCTCTATCTATCTATATCTCTATCTTTCTTTATCTCTATCTATCTATCTCTATATATCTATCTATCTCTATCTATCTATCTATATCTATTCATCTATATCTATCTCTTTATATCTATCTCTCTATCTCTATCTATCTCTATCTCTATCTCTACACACCAATACACACACATACACACATTCTCTCGCTCTAAATTTCACACACGCACAGAATTAGTAACATTATTTTATACTGAATATTTATATAATACGAATAAAGGAATAAAGAAAAAACGAAGGAAGGAAGGAATAAAGAAAAAATGTAATAAAGAAAGAATTGTAATGTATGTCAGGATTTGAACCACAACCCATCTCATTGCTAGACTCGGCCCTTAACCACTACACCACCAAATAACCGTAAGATAAGTCGAAAGAACCTCATTATGTACTTGGGAGTTGTATGGGGTAGCCACTTATTCTTGCATTTCTTCCACCCATAGTGCAGCGGAATGATCAACATTTTAATTGTAACCCCTTGCTGTGGACATACATACAGTAATAACTTAGAAACACTTTAAGTAAAGCACACGTTAACGTGTGTCCACACTCAGGATTTCAGGGTCCTTTTTGCGTGGGTTCGAGCCCCCCCATACCTTCCCCCTATTAATCATTGAACAATATTTTTTTTATAGGGCCAAGACACTCTCCAGGTTATAGCGATAAAACGCATGTAAAAATTATTACTGTAGGTCAAAGGATGAGCGCGTGTATAGCGGCTAAACAGACAGACAGACAGACAGACTGTTTTATATATATATAGATATAAGATATATATGAAGGGACACTCAACAAGAAGATGCTGCACTATCAAATGGACCAGACAATCAACACAGTAGAGAGGGGGAGCCCTATTAGGACCCTTTGCATTAAGCGTGGATCGAGGGGTTGACAACACATACCTCCAGATTTATTAAGGACATCGAAAATCTGCATATAGACCCTTCTTCGTTATAATAATGTATTTACAATGATTTTGATATTCAAGTAAGCATTCCAGCATGCATATTAATGAGTTAGGAATATAGTTTGTGATGTTTTATTATGTTGTGCTATTTTTGGTCTGTGCCTCAATGGATAAACATTCATCGATTTTATATATACATGTGAATATTTCTTGATATTTAATGTTATTTAAATATCCGAAGTCACCACCAACAAATGTAATAAATTAAACAGAAATTATTTCAGCAGATATTCGCTGCCTGCAGTACGACATGCTTCACAAATCAATACAATAACAAACACACCAAAACGGTCTTTCTACTCACATGGAAACTTAGCCAAGCCTTTAATATAGCTCGAGTCCGTTTTGACTTTAACAAAACAAAAAAGACACCAGTGTATGCTACTACTCTATCCTATAGCTGGATCAACCTGTTCTGAAAAAAACCAAACAAACAAGAGACTGATGAGGAACAGGACAACTCCAGTCCTTCCTCAGTACTAGTAGCTAATACGTCATCTGGTCGTCCAAGCGGAGGATTGAGGTACCAAGACCGTCTTGGGAGCGCTTGGTTTCAATGACGAGAACTGACCAAATACTTAGAACCTGTGTTCTCATCGTCCAGATACGGATTGGGCAGAAACAAAAGAAAGTTTGTAAACAAAGTCGTAAGAAAATACTACAAATTGATCTACTTTTCCTTCACTTTTCTCATATTATGAAGCAAATTTGTGTCCTAAGTTGCATGTATTATACACCAAAAGATGCAGAATTAAGAAACGAATAAGATGAGACCAACTAGAAGTCTCTTGATATGATCTTTTGTCGAAGACTTGCGATTTTTATTACTTTATTCTCGATTTTCGGTGATAAATTTACGATTGATTGATTGATGTATATTAGGCGCCGCAACATCGAGGTCCTATAGCGCCAGAAAAAGGTGATAGAGAGGTGTGACAGCAAGCAGAAAGGAAATAAAATGAAAAGAGGGACAGTTGAAGAACTGAAAGATGGGAACTATTTAGTCTGGTCTCTCACTGGCGACCTTCCTAGCATGGGAAGCCCTCTCTCCCCGATATCGGGCCAGAGCAGGGGCCGGAGCCCCCTCTAGTCTAGCTCGCCAGGTCTCAGAGACACACAAGCCCCCCCACCTCGGCAAGGCAGTTCTCGTTAGGGGGGGATAAATTTACGATACTTGCTAGAGATAGGCTGCCAAAAAGGTGATTGATTAGCTATACTTCTGGAATGTCCATCAACCATTTCGCAACACTTCAGACATCCACCTTGCTGAAAGTGCACATGATATTTATTCACCTTCTTGGTACTCTCTGAAGTTTCAGGCTCAGTTCATGGACTTATAAAGTGTTTGTGTGCCTCTCATGTCAAGATGATCCTTGATTTTGGTTTTATGGTGTGCAGCCTGGTATTATCTTTAGGGCTCTATTCTGTATGGGTGTGAAGGGTGTTGGGAGATGAGTCTCAGTAAGGTTGGTGGTCTGTAGGTGTGGTAGCTGTGCAGTCTGTCATTATCTTTAACGTTAGGGCTCTATTCTGTATGGGTGTGAAGGGTGTTGATAGTTTCAGTGAAGTCTGAGGCCTAGGCAGGACTTGCATAATCTATCATTAATCGAATATAGTAATTGTTTGCATATTGTAGTTGTGGTTTCTTTGTTGTGTCCAAATATTGAGCTGGCAAGTGATCTGAGGGCTTTCCATTTTTGCATGCATTTGTTTTTGATGGCCATTATGTTATCTGAATGTCATGGATGTGTTGTATATTATGCCAAGTATTTTGTATGTGTGTGTAAACTCAAGGTCAGTATAGGTAGGCAATGCAGTGTTGATTGCAGCTTTTATTTTGTGAAAATAAACTCTTAGTATCAAACAAAATCCCTTAATTATTTTCCCAGCCTTTCCATTATCATATTTCAAGAATGATTAAAAACAGTAAAAGTTGGCATGATTCTATAGTTTTACAAAGCAACTGATTTACAATGAAGTACAAGACTTCCCTTCACATTAATAATATCACATAATTATCAATAATGGATCACACAACCCCTAAGCAATCCACATTATCTCATATAAGTTAAATTAGATACGAGAACATAAAATAATAATAATTAATAATGTATATAATTATTATTATGTGGTTCTCCAGAGGTTTTAACAACTATTTTAGTAGAAATGGTACACTAATAGGAACTCTACACCTGCTCTAATCTGTCATTGCTCTCCTTAAAGCCTTATTTGTGCTGCTATCGCTCTATTTTACAGCCTGTTGCACCTACAATTCATGTATTATTATACTATTAACTTGCTTCGTCATATCTCTCTTGGCCGTCATATTTGCTGTTATGTCTCCCTATCCTTTTATCAAGCTACCGAATCGCTGGTCTGAGGGTAGCTTGGATGGATACGTTGTTGGTCTTGGTTTCAGTGGCTGGCTGCTTCGTGGATCTACGAATCCCTTTGTCCGACCAGAACAGTTCCGCTTGCTTTTGCTTGGTTTCACCCAAGCGAACTTCGTATCCGATTGACGACCAGATGACGTCTCTAATATAGAGGTATATGCTGCCAAGATGACCAAGTTGACAAGAGGAATAAAGTGAACACACACCGGAAGGGTAGTGTAGCATTAGCTTATTAATTTTAGGCCCGTAAGTAAGACACCCAGACTAAGATTATACCAGGGGTACCTTTAGTGTTGTAAATTGAGAACCAATATCTAAATAAGATCTATATAATATCGATGACGGAAATACTCAACTAATTATAAACCCGTGTATTCATAATATGTTTACTTGAGTATAATTTATATAAGAATACAATCATATTTCCTACCTCCCTCGTCAATATTTCCTACTCCCCGTTCTGTCAACTAGGACAGGAAGAATTACGTGTCTCGCTAGATGACAGAGATGTAAATACTCTTAAATCCACATACTAAAACCAATGACCACAATATTTTTAAATAATTCACATCGTAAACATCAATATCCTATACATCCTAACATCAATATCCTAATAATATTATTCAAATTGTGAATTACCAGCAATTATTATTAGTAGTATTAACCGCATGTGTGTCAAGTTGCTCAAGGGTTTGTTACTTAATGGTGGCTTCTCCCAGCTGTTATCACCAAAGCCAATAGCACAATGAGAGCAAATATACATTAGTTACTAAGTCCTTACGTGAACACACAATATTCTACAGTTATTTACTTTCCAGCACTGGACTAACCAATTCACCATTCACAATATATTCAATACAATGTATATATATATATATATATATATATATATATATATATATATATATATATATATATATATATATATATATATATATATATATATATATATATATATATATATATATATATATATATATATATATACAGGGTGTCCGGAATTTTTTACCCGAAAATTTAGCAAATGCAAACTTTATTAATTCTGAAAAGAAAATACTCTATTGATGTGATCTTTTTTTTTCTAAGTTTAGCGGCAATTGAGACATTTAATTAAGGGGGTTGGGAGTAGGGGACAGGCTTGGGGGGGTGCGGGAATATGGGGACAGGCTTGGGGTGGGTAGAAAGCCTGTCCCCCTATTTCTGCACCCTCCTAACTTCCCAAACCTGTCCCCCTACTCCAGCAACCCCCAAACTCCCCCCGTTCAAATGTCACACATTTACAGGGGTGTAGGAATAGGAGGACAGGCTTGGGGGGGGGGGGGGGGTTGGCGGTTGCAGGAGTAGGGGGACAGGCTTTGGGGGTTAGGGGGGTGCAGGAATAGGCGGACAGGCTTTCTACGATGTGTAGTTACGGAGATAAGGCGAGTTGAAGTGGACCATGTTTGCACACGAATCGCCACTGTGTTTGACTCGTACGCTTTGACTGCGGCTATAGTGTTCAGTTGCCAGTGAAACTTCATGTCTACTCACTCTTATTACTATGATTATGTATCGCATGTCATGATTACAACACTAAAAATAGTATGAACACTTGTAGGAATATATCATCGTGTAACTGTCATGTAGAAAATTATAAACAAACTGATTTGTACCGTAGGAAACACGTATATTTACCATCACTCGCGCCTGCTTGAGTATGTTTGTGGTGTTATTTTCTTATTACTACCATTATGTATCGTGTGTCATGATCTATTCACTAAAAACTAATTTGTAACCTTGTAGAAATATCATGGTGTCACTGTCACATACAAATATTCACTACGGTATTGTCTTACGAAGGTTAGAGCACATTTGCGGACAAGGGCAAATACTTAAAAATAGCTCACACATCGTGAGGTCCAAGAATCAACTAAGTGGAGAGCGGATCAATATTGTGATTGTGTTTACTAGCCCGCTGACAAAAAAAAAAAAAAACAGCCCTACATAGCCCTAAATGGCGGGAAATAGCTATGACGCTATAACACGTCAACCGGACCGTAAGGGTTAAACCTCCACAGCTCCTCAAACTGCCCCCGCTTTAACTTCCCTTAGCTGGCTAACTCCATAGCACTAGCAGCTCTCTCCTCCTTGCCTGCCACCACCACAATGCTACAAGCCAAGAAACATGAGTTCATAGTCCCTCAGACAAAAAATGCTTTATTTTCATATTAATCTCTTTGCTATCAACTGTCAAAATAATATTTCAATGCATATATAAAATAAGTAAATCTTCAAGTTGTGCCTTTTACAACACACACCAAAGAACAACATAAAAAACATAAACAAATATTATGTGAGCTTATTGATAAGGTACAATGGAATTGTTAAGTGAATTAAACAAAAACTGTAAGTATAATATTATAACAAAGAGGGCCTGGTGAGCTCATTTTCATTGTCTCTGATATGAAAAAGAAATTTTAAAATCTGGCAGCTTTTTGCTTAATTATTGCGAACGGTCCTAGAGCTCCACAAACCCAGGCGCTGGCGGAAGCCGCGGAGCTTTTTAGCCTCGATGGAGTCCCATCTGTCCTGACAGCAGGGTCAAACGTCTACAGCACTGGAGGCCGCAAAACTAGCCAGGGCGTTAGCCCAATAATTCCTATCGACACCCACATGGGTCAGGACCAAACTAAATGTGACTCTGTGGTCACGATGTCCCAGGAGGACAAGCCATTCACGGATTGCTAACACTAGGAGATGGGAACTATTGAAAATATCCAACACCTGCAAGGCACTACAGGAATTGATAAAAATAGTAAAATAATGCTGTGGAAGAGTAAAAATCACTTGGAGGGCATATAAAATGGCCACCAACCTGTTCCCATCAACCAGACAATCCATTCTGCAAACTATCAAGTGTCAACCCATTACCCCACTCTACCAACCCATTACCCACATCCTCCTAACCCCGTAACCCAACCAATCAAATCCTTACAGCTCCCTGTATGGGCTTTGATTCTTAATATTTATAACAAGTTATACTGATCCACCTGCCAAAACAATTTCTATTCACTGTATGTGGTTTTGTTAGGTACACATACAAGCGTCCTCCTGATGGGTCGTGGGGAACCAAGCGTTCGAATGGGACCTGGACAGGCATGGTGGGAATGGTTCGACGCCAGGTACGTGATGTGCTCATTACATAATGTATATAGCGGTCCTAATTAAATAAAAGTTAATGTTTAATCGATAGCTTACATACACTTACATGTAAAGAAGTTATTTAAACCACCGTTATGGCTCAATACTGAATTTGCTTTTCAGTTTTACCTATTAACCATTTCAGGCCTCATGTTGTATTGTTTTTCGCAAAGATCTTGAAGGTTCGTAGTCAGATAATTATAACATTCTAACACAATGTTTACGACACCCCGCCGTAATTTATGGCGGTATAGTAGTTAGGCAAATGTGTATACTTAAGGAGTTTACTCTTATGATCTTAAGTTGTAGTCAATGAGAATACAAAATCCTGAGCAAATGTTCGGACAAGGCGAGGTAACCCCTCTTCCAGATACACTGGAGGAGGAAGATACATAGATACACTGAAAATAGTTGAGATTTACATGAAAATAATACCTTTTTTATGCATTTATATATTTTTAATTAACTATAGTATTTTAACCTCACTGAGAAGTTGAAGCTACAGTGTTTTGAATTGGAGTTCGCCTCTTGTGTGGGGTAGGTGGGCGAAAGGTGGACTGGAGGCTCTAGTTTACTCCCTCCACCCTCATTTAGTCTCTCCAGTGGGATGGATAGCGGGGAGGAATGGAGGGAAACCCCCCACCCCGACACTACCGCCTGGGGTATGGGTAGTAAGGGCCCATCCTGCCTAGAAATTCTTACTTCTGGGTGTACTTCAGCATTATGAACCGGGTCTAAAACTCTGAGACAGTGATCGGTGGTAGAGGAGTACACCTCACACCATAGTCGAGTTTAGATCTAATAAGAACATGGTATAGGCAGTCATCAATTTATCAATCACACCACCATCCCCATCACCTAAGAGAGCTGAGAGTGTGAAGGGGACTTTTACTGCATCACAGTAACTTATGAAGGAAGCACGTTCCCCCACAAATCGCTGACAATGCAGGATGATATGACTGATAGATAACACCGCATTGCAGGTGTTACAATGCGGTGGAAAACGTTTGTCTATATACACATTATACAGGGTGATTCAGAAATGCGTGCCGAAAATCCGCAGGTGTATTCCTGGCACATAATTGAATGTAAATTAGTCAATAACGATTTTGGAAATTCTCAATACTTTATAAGTTATAGTGCCTTCAAGGTTTGAACAGCCATGACACACATTTCTTGATAACTATCCCTGAAACTCCGTCCCTGGTAATTTTGCTGTGACTGTACACTCTACAGCTTTTGTCATATTCTTTAGTAACTTTTACTGTGTTTCCAATGCCTTCATGGGAGTTAAGGACCCTGTGATGTAGTCAGAAAATAGAAGGTTTGGAGAGTCCTTCAAACATTGCCAGGAAACGCCACTTATATGGAAGGAGTTTGTTTCGTGACTTGGTTAGGAAGAATCAGAAGCCTCCAATTTTTATGCACGATCACAGGGTCCTTAAGTAATTTCACACGTGTCTGAAAGATTATGGTACAATCCCTAGATTTAAACACACTCTTCAAACTTTGAAGGCACTATAACTTATAAACTATTGAGAATTTCCAAAATCGTTATTGACTAATTTACATTGAATTATGTGCCAGGAATACACCTGCGGATTTTCGGCACGCATTTCTGAATCACCCTGTATATGGTTCTAGAAGTGTTATCCTGGTACAGTTGGTTCTTATTCTTGCCAGAATCCTTTCTTCTAATCAGTTGATATTTAGTCTGGTCCACTGACTTTGCCACAGAAGATTAATTGATTTCTTTCCGAGGGAAGACACGACTGTAGATCACGAGGGACGTCCCAAGTCTCCTCGAGCTCTACTGCCGCTTTCGCAAGTAAGTCTGCCCGTTCATTGCCATAGATACGACAATGCCCGGGCACCCAGATCAAAGTGAAGGACTTGTTGCATAAGTGCAACTTATTAATGATGCGACCCTGGATTTCATTACAAATAGTTTGACATGAGTTAATTGCCTGAAGGGCTGACTTAGAGTCTGAGAAAATGACTATTGAATTATGACGAGAATTTAGTGCATGGTCTATGGCTTTGTCTATTGCAAAAAGTTCAGCTGTAAACACAGATGTATGTGTCGGCAATCTGACCCTAAGTTCACACTCACTCGACCATACACTCGCACCCACACATTCATCTGACTTGGAGCCGTCAGTATACACGTGGTGAGACCCCAGGTGACTGCGGACTATACCACCAAACAGGTGGTGTATCTCCAACTCCGGCGCCTGTTCCTTAGATGATGGTAGCCACGATGTATTGACGCCGAAGTTGGGTGTCTCCCACGGCGGTATCTTGCAGGTGATGAACTTGTCGCAGTCCCCAAGGTCTATTTGTTGTTGTTCTATCAGCTGGTGGAGGCGTACAGCCAGTGGCCTCCGTCTTCCGTGGTGAAGGTAGTGATGTTGTTGTAGGGAGGCACTGGCCACGTTGTCAATCTCAGACTTCCGGATCGTAGACATGGCGGTGTTGATGGCGAGTTGATCCTATCGAAGTCGGAGAGGAAGTATGTTCGCTTCCACCTCCATCCTAGCTACCCGTGTACACTTCAGAGCTCCCAAACACACACGTAAACATTTATTCTGGTACACATCCAATCTTTCTAATGCTGTATCTGAAGCCGACCCATACACCTGTGAGCCATAGTCTAGCTTTGTACGAATAAGGGTCTTATACACCATTAATAAAGATTTCTTGTCGGCTCCCCATGTGGTACAGCTGGTCAAACTCCTGTGAGGCCCACCCAGCACTGCCAACGCTGTGCGAGATAGTAACGCCGAAACACTTGTTCTGAACTCTGCTCGAAATATGTACTAGTGGGGGGATTGGGGTTTGAGGCGTGGAGGAAATCCCCCCACCAGTGTATATTTCGAGCAGAGTTCAGAACAAGTGTTTCGGCGTCACTATCTCGCACAGCATTGGCAGTGCTGGGTGGGCCTCACAGGAGTTTGACCAGCTGTACCTGATAGGTACAGTCGGCAGCAGAAATTCGTCCCACTCTGCTGTAGTGATGAGAGTCTGGAGATCTGGTAATACTGTATGAGGGCATGTTCTGAGTTAGAGTTAAAACCGAGTTAATATTCACACCTCAGTTAGGGTTATCAAAGCTTCGAATGACTCCCGGAACGTTATCTCGACGCTGATTTGGTTTCAAAGTTCCTCTTATGTTTGAAAACATGAGAGTCCACAACCAGTAATAATCATAGGATGCACCCAAATAATGCATCATTATATGCTTTTCAATATCAATATTATCAATACATATTTTTATTACATAAAGGTCAGTATATTATTAGAAATGAATTCTTAAAATATCCCTGTTCAAACGATCTTTAGTAATTCCCGGGGTCACTAACTGAAGGATTGCGTATGATCGCCAGCGGTTTTAATAATGAAGTTGGGGAACTGAGTGTTGGCCGAGTTAGATTTATTTTGTAAAATCTTCCCCGCGATAATTACTAATACATCGTACGTCTGCACTTTAAGATGTTATTATTCAGTAATTATATTAACATCATAGATAAGAATTGGTGTGCAACATACAGTAAAACAGCAATTACAAGCATAAAATAGTACAGGGGTTGGCAGAACTAATAACATTTATATTAGTTCATACCTGCACCTTTGGCTTAAAACAAAAAAACACTATGTTTCTGAAAGAACAAAGCCCTATGTTCAAAATAATGAGAACAATCAGAAAAGTTTTTCACCTCTAATTATAAATTTTTATGAGGCCGAAATCATGCGGGAAAGAGATCACCGACCGAGAACTTCCCCAACTTTGTTGTTAACAATTATTTTATCTGGTGAAAAGTGGCAGTTTTTCTTAGGTTCGCGACGTCGGGAATTGTCATTTAAACCATAACTGAAAACTCTCTCCATCCCTACCCACCTCTCTCTCCCTCCCTCCCTCACTCTCTCCTTTCCTCCCTTATTCTCTCTCTCTCTATCTCACTCTCTCCCTCACTCTCTCTCATACAGTATTACCAGATCTCTAGGCTCCCATCACTAGATAGAGTGGGACGAATTTCTGCTGCCGACTGTACTTAAGGACATTTAAAGTTTTTTCACAACGAACAAGTAAATTATTAATATGATGTGTAAAATTTAATCTTTGGTCAAAATGAATTCCTAAAAATTTAACAGTTGGCCATCGAACGTTACGCTAATTTGAGGTACTCTACGTTTACTAAAAATTACTCCTGTACACTTAGGAACGGAAAACTTAAAGCCCCACTGTTACTAAGGCCCATTGGTGGACAGAATCAAGCGCTGCTTGAATCCGTCCTACTGAAAACTGTGCATTACGTGACGAATGCCACATTGCACAATCATCAGCCTACAGCGAGTATTTAAGATTCCTGGGGACTAGAGCTGATGACAGAATATCATTGATCATGATGTTAAAAAGTGTTGGACTAATCATGCTTCCCTGTGGCACCCCGTTCTCTTGGACAAAAATGTTACATTACAGGGAAGGGTGACAGAAAAGGTTCTGTCACGCAAAAAGTTGTTGATGAATATGGGCAAATTACCTCTTAAACCATAACCGTGAAGCTTCATCAGAATACCGTGTCGCCATGTCATGTCATAGGCTTTATAGATGTCCAAGAACACCCCTACCATGAATTCTTTATTGGCAAATGCCTTTGAAATGCAATGTCCCAGGTTCATCAAGTGATCAACTGTGCTCCAGTGTCTCCGGAAGCCACACTGTCGATCACTCAATAAACCTTTCGCTTCTAAAACAAAAAGTAGCCTATTATTTATCATTCTTTCCATGACTTTACAGAGGCAAGAAGTCAATAGGTCGAAATGAACTGGGATTCACATGACGACCAGACTATTTAGGTATCGGTATGACCCACACAAAGTGCCATGAGTCTGGGAAGGTGTGAGACACCCAAATCTCATTGAAACTGCTAGCAACGTGACCAGGTTATTTTGGCCAAGTTGCCGGATCATACCGTACGTTATGGTGTCAGGTCCGGGACTGGTGTCTTTACAGGATCTTAGGGCAAGGAGAAGATCATCTATCGTAAACTCCCGGTTGCATGGGTAGTCTACGTCTTCTGTGGCGAATTCTATCTCTTGTAGATCAGCCATACGTTTGTGATGGAGAAAACGTTGGTCGTAGTTGGCTGAACTACTTACCTTTGAGAAACTCCTGTCAAGTACGTTTGCTACGTCCACGGGATCGTCGTAGATGTCATTGTCCACTTGAAGAATGGTGATGGGGGTATACGGGCGTTTGTTATTTAATAGCTTTATATTGGGCCAGACTTTAGTGAGTGGAGTAAAACGATTCACCGTGGACACAAACGACCGCCAAGAGTCCCTTTTAGCTCTATTAATTACTCTCCTTGCCTCAGCCCTCGCCCGTTTGTAAGCAATAAAGTTTTCCTGAGTGGGCTGTTTGTCAAAAATCCTGTATCTCCTTTGACCACCAATGTGCTTCACGCTTATTTTGAATTATTGAGGTTTTGGGAATAGCAACCTCGGCTGCGTGTAAAATGTTTTGTGTTAAATTTCACATCTTTTCATGTATGGTCTCCCCGGATATATCTAACTCGACGATACTCCCGAAAGACCCCCAATCTGCTCTCTTAAAATTAAATTTTGGTACCAAAGGGGCCGAAACAGAATGCTGTGAATAAGAGAGACAGATGGGAAAGTGGTCACTACCAAGGGAGTCGGAAACAGGATGCCTAGAAAAATCCTGATGCATATCCGGGGAGGCCAGAGACAAATCAATGGCAGAAAAGTTACCAGAACGATCGTCAACCCTGGTGACCTAACCATCGTTCAGGAGGCAGAAGTTGGATTGTAGTATTATGTCTGCCATCTGCCCTCCGCGAGCATCAGTTCTTAAGCTACCCCATAGACAGTGATGGGCATTAAAGTCGCCCAGTACCAATTTTTTACCAGTGAGTTGATTGAACAAATTGTGAAATGAATCACTGTCAATGGGTCCGCGTGGCGGACAGTAAAGAGAGCAGATGTATATGTAGATGTTGTGTAATTTCACTCTGCAAGCAACAGCTTCCAGAGTAGTGTTTAATGTTATTTGTGTCTGTGGATGTGATTTGTGTGTGTATAGTGCTACTCCATGTCCTTCATTTCTCATGTATGCATTGTAGTGTTTAAATTGTGTTGGGTCAGAGTGATTCTCCAACCCTGTTTCCTGTAAACAGAAGACGTCTGGCCTGTGTGTGTATAATAATATTGATATGTTGTTCAATTTATTCCCAAGACTTCTACAATTCCACTGTAGTACAGTGAACATGGCGGTTTAAAAGTAACGGGGTCGGCCTGAGAGCTTAGTCTTTTTGTGCCGCCCGCCGCCTGGCGAGTGGCTACCGGGGGACCTTTCCCGGTTCATACGTCCGGAGACATCCATGGTTTCCTCATCAATGGTGAGTCTCCCAGACTCCACCGAGGAAGAGCTATCCCTTCTCTCCCCTGATGAAGTGGGAGTAGGGTGTGTGCAAGGAAGTGACTTGGGTTTAAGTGTGGTGTATTTTACTTTGTCATACTTGTCTGACTTCTTTTTGGTTTCTCGGACTGCAAAGAAGCTGCAGCCTGAGAATAGGAGTTATTAGATTCAGTAATAGGCTTAGAGGGGGTAATGATAGTAGGTACTGAAACTGATTGATCAGCTTGTTCGCTAGGCTCTGACTCAGTCTGAGTACTGATGCATACGAGACATTATTAGGTGATGGAGTCGCTTGCGATCCCATCACCACCATCCTCGCATCATAATAAGAAATAAACCACACTGTCTTCACTGAGCAGACCTCCTTCTCCAGCTTCCACTTGGGACAATCCCTCGAGGAAGTGGAGTGAGCACCCTTACAATGAAAGCAGGAGAGCTCCACTGATGTGCACTTTTCTTCAGCATGGCCAAGTGTCGCGCACTTGCCGTACACTGGAGAAGTCTTACAAGTTTTGTTTCCATGTCCATAAATCTGACAGTTCAAGCATCTAAGAGGGTTGGGGATAAAGGGTCTTACTTTAACGATTTCATAACCAATTTTGACAGTTTCAGGAAGTGAAACTTTGCCAAATATCAAAATAACTATTACAGTCTTCTTCCTTACACCATCCTCAAAATGCGTAATAAATCTAGCATCAATGATATCTTGTGTCCTCATTTCCTCGATTATTTCTGTCTCTTCCATCATCATTAAATCCCTACAGGTGATTACTCCCCTGCAGGAATTCATGGCTTGAGGAATCTTGGCTTCAACTTCGTAATTGTGGAACTGACGACATTTCAACAAACTTATTACCTGTTTTGAATTGAAAGTTTTGACTAAAATGTCTCCAGAGGCAAGTTTTTTAACTGATTCAACCTCACCAGCCCAGCCATCAATTACCTTTTTAATAATGAAAGGATTGAGGCCGGCTTGTGGGGCCGAACAAGTGGAATGAAACATAACAAATGAAGCACTGTTCACGTCTATGTCAAGGGGTGTTCGAGTCTCGGTTCGTCCGTCGTTTCGTAGTGGTGGTCGATCATGGCCGCCTCCTCCGCTGTACGGAGGAGGGGTTGGGAGGGAAGGCAACATAGTTACCACTTCCCCCAAGGATGGGGGGTAGTGGGAGGGAGAAAAGAAAACACCAGCAAAGGATAACAACCAACCCTAATTAACTAATGTTTGAGATCAACCTCTCAACCCACACTAAGGTGGTCCGACTGTGTATACTCACACCCAGAGCGATCAGTGAGGGAGTCCACCATAGTTAAGAGGCAAAGTTGATCTCAATATAAAGATATAGACATCTACTATATCTTCTACCAGCTATGGGGGGAATGAATACTAGCTATGCCTAAAGGTCACTAGAAGGGTGAAAAAAAAATAAACTACTGCCGGTGCGGCAGGCCATGGCAGCTAGAGGAGAGATCAACAGACACGTCTACTCTCTCCACAACCCAGTCTCAAGGTCCGAGACTGAGAGATTAATAGTGAGAGTCACAGACTCACAGGGATGCGAGTGACCGCATGAAGGTAGCTATGTTGTGAATGTCGGCAGGCAAATTAGATGGCGCACAAATTAAAAACTGTGCTGTCGAGAATACTCGTCACCCGCAGTCCTCTATACTTGTTGCTGGCGATGAGAATTCTTGTCTCCTGTAGTATAAATTAAGGGTTAATTGGAAGTTTCGCCAACTAGAAGAATTTGCCAAATTCGCAAGATGAATTAATTTATAGAACATCTTATTTGTATACTAGAAAAAATAAATATATTCATTTATTTTGTGTAGCTGAACTAGATATTAATATTTTTCGAAAAAAATTCCACGCTGTGGTTCGTGATATACCGGTAAAAATATTCTAAAAAATATTTGTGTCAGAGACACCGAGAGAATTATCTCAATTGTGGGACAGTCTTATATTTATAATACAGTAGGCAATCAATATATATTTTTTTTATTAGTATGACTTTCAGTAACCTCTGCTATCATTATGTAGCTGTTGGAAATATGTATAGATTATTAGTATGAATATTACACGTTGAAGGAGATTAGATCTGTCTATGCTTAACTTGAAAACATCAGCCACCGAGTCACACACAGACTGCCCAAAATGGTTATATTATACACAAGTACTCAGTCACATACTCAGCAGCAGCAACAACAATTCATTTTTCCGACATATTAGTGGTATCCATTCGAATATCAATTATGAAATAATCTGAAAAACTTCAAAATACATAATTGTTTCATTTTTCGTATCTGGCACAGTTGAACTCTTTGTTATTGAAACTTTCGGCGGCCTTATCCAATCTCGGCGTAATTTAATTTCGGCAAACGGTTCTTCTATCTTTCTATGTGAACTAATTAATACAATTGTTTTGTGACATGCGAAAGCATTCATTAATTCGATATGCAACGATTGGCATGTTAGTTCCAAGATGTGTAAAGTATGAACACTGAAAATAATTCAGATATGTCTGTCGGGATAAAATTACATATGTGGCTTTAAAATTATTGCACGAAATAATATTTGGGAAATTAGTTCAGCCATTGATTGAAATAATGAAGGGATGAATGGACCTTATCCTTCTATATTTATTTCGAGAAAATTATAAAAAAAACCATCTGGAATGGTTCTTATTGCGACCCACACATCAAACACAAAGAAACTGATATACCAGAAGGTTTTATTTATTGGCTTACTGTAAGGGCCGAAATACTCGACAGCTGAATTCATGTTCTGTCTCTTATCAATTTATGTTTCATTGACTTTGTGTATCCTGTTCATATACATTTATTCAAATGTTCCTGTTAAGTAATATTTTCATGTTTCATTGATAGTAATGTGGTGTACTGAGACACTGCTGTCTCTGTGGTGTGTGGTGTGTGGTGGGGGATGGTATTCTTAACTTGTATTGTTAACTTGTATGTTGATATTGTATTGTATATTGGAGTTGATATTGTATTGTATTGTATTGTATGTTGGAGATGATATTGTGTTGTATGTTGGAGTTTGTGATTAATATATAACTTTTTCAAACTGTGTTTGTAACAATCCCTCTGACTTTGGTGGTGCTAGAATCCTTAATAGTTCGAATAAGTTGCCGACGTGCACGCCACTCTTCGATTCGAGCCTTGACACTCCCTGGATAGTGAAATGTGGTGGAAATATTCATTATTGGCATAAAATAGATTGTTAAGCAAATTATTATTGGATCTCAGAATAGTAATTATTGAATTATTCAGGAAGCGGATATGAGCATTGGGCCGTTTGGCATGAGTGCAGTACGGGCTGAGGCCGTGGACTTCACCGATCCTATCCTTATTGACTACGCCAGAATCCTCGCAGGAAAAGGCAATCCAGAGGTGGACCCATGGGGCTTCTTGCTCCCACTCACCCCTGTGGTTTGGCTGGCCTTCTTTAGTTCACTGCTCTTCCTACTGAGCTCTGTATACCTGTTGGTTTTCTTTGTCTGGCTTAAGGATTTCTGCCAGATCATCCAGCTGGGCGACATCTCATTTGCCTATGTGCGAGTGCTCCTGCAACAAGGTAAGGATTTCTTTCACGTTTACCCTAATAATTGTCCTAGCTGACTAGAATGTAGATATTGGATATAGCAGTTGCAAACAAATTACTCTAGGCTACAAAGTACATAGTGTGTCATTGTACGAAATTATTCTGTAGTAACAGAATCAATTATCTTTACTTCTACTCTGCAATAATGAGAAAACCTTGATAATGAATTATTTATAGGCCATTGCCCATTGATGTAAAGCTGTCTATGACCCTAATGTGACTGTAGTCCAAATGGCTCCGAATAATTTCCAAGCACTTCTACTATATTATTGAACAATGAAATTGAAATTCACAATGCATTTCTTAGAAACAACATGCAAGTAAACCATAACTGTTTTGTACCAGATAATGTGATAAATAATTACCTGAGTGAATATGGTTCATTAACAAGAATGATAGTAGCCTATTATATGGTACAGTTGCCGAAGAACAGACTGCAACCAAATTTGCTTGTGTGTGACGTCAGCTAGCAGCTGCCCCGTAGTAAGAAGTCGTTTTTTTTTCAATGGATCAATCAGAACCTTTGTAAGGATGATTGTGATTAGCTAAAGCGTTAAGTTCCGAAACATTTTTTTTTTCCTTTATTTAATATTGAATATTCATTAGCTACATGGCACGAACTATTGTATTTTAATGATGTCTACGGAGAATATAATAGTAAGAGTTATAACGCTTGGTATTGAGGAAACAACCTTTTGGGAGTTACCGGTATGTTAGAATATAGAAAAGTGTTTCAGGATTAGTTTCAGATTACTTTGACCTTCGAAGCATTGATTGATTGATAGATGATGACACTTGGCATCTGGCAGCGCAACAGCCAGGGTCATAATTATACCTCCCAACAAAATATTAACTTCAGAAACATTCAAAATATGGTCATTTATATAATTTATATACCTATATATAATTTATATAACTACCCCTAAAGAGAGTAGCAGTATGATCCAATGCCAAAGTGTGATACTGCCAAAGTGTGCATGGTGTGCCGTCGAACATGATTCCAAGATGTGTCTTGTCAGGGGTGAACGATCACGTCCTGCTACCTCCACCTCTGAGTCTTCACCTCCTGGGGATACGTCTGGATGGAAGTGTCCACGATGCCTTCAGCCAGGGGTTAGCATGTGGCATGGATGTACTCGACGTCAGGTCCAGGCTTGTGCATCTACTATTGTTCCTCCTCCACCACCACATTTCGCCTAGAAAAGCTCTTCGAGTCAGTCCCTTCTCCTGGTCCATCATCTTCTCCAGGTCGCCCATCTGCCCCCGCTCACCTTCCTTCTACCTCCAAATACAAAGTTTGCTAGTGTGTGCCGGCTTGATGTCATCTCCTGGAATGTATGTGGTATCACCAGTTATGCTAAGAACTCAACTCAAGGCATATGTTTTTCGTCCTCATCCCAGTGTTATTTTTCATCAGGAAGCATTTTCAGGACGTGTTGGCCTATTATTTCAAGCCAACCCAACTCCTGACCTGCTCCATCGTTACCAGATGTCTAGGGATGCTTTAGTTGCCCTGCAAGAGTGTGCTGACACTGAGTCTTGGCAGTGGTTCACGGACAGTATCAACCATAAAAAAAGTGTGGCTTCTATGTGGCACTTAATTTGTCGGGTTGTTAATAAGACGCCTGCCACTGCTCGTCATCACACTCCCGCCGACAATGCCAAACAACTTGTCGATGCCTGGTCAGAACAATCTACCCCAGCCAGTCTACCCATCCACATACAAGATGTACTCGCTTCCCGTGCTGCTATCCATCGGCTACGTCTAATGTCTGCTCTGTTGCAAGATGATGACGATGATGCAGAGCAGATAACTGAGGAGGAGTTGTGCTGTGCTCTCTCCCGGGGTAAAGCTTCTTCCCCTGGTGATGATGGTATTATTTATGCTGTGCTGCGCCTACTTCAAGTTCATGGGAACCCCCTTCTTCAACTGTACAATCTTTGTCTTCGTGATGGTTGTGTACCACGAGCCTGGACCAGCACCATAATAATACCTATTCTAAGTCCGGCACTGCGAAGTTCAGGCCAATTTCCCTTACTTCCTGTTTTTAGCTCCGGCCTTAACCGAGAGCTCTAGGTCTTATCGTAATTATTGTTCTTGTTTTTGTTAAGGTTATGGAGAAAATCTTACTTAATCGTCTCAGACTGCAGGATAGTCTTTCTCCATGGCTGTTTGGTTTCCTTCCCCAACGGAGCACACACCACTGCCTAGTCGACCTGCACTCTCGCCTTTCCAGGGACAGTGTGGTGGCCTTCATTGACCTTCGAAGTGCCTTCGATGTTGCTAATGGAGACGTCATTTTGGATCAACTGGTTGACTTTGGTATAAAGAGTAATCTATTACGGTGGATTCGGGGCTACCTCAGTAACAGGACCTCCCGTGTGTTTTTCAGTGGTGCGCTCAGTCCTTTGTGCAGTTTTCATCTTGGTACGCCTCAAGGGGGTGTTTTCAGCCCATTGTTATTAAATATTTTGATGCATTGGCTTTTCACTTCTCTCCCTGATATTCCTGGTACTACAATTACGTTCTATGCTGATGATATCTGACTTCATTATACCTCACCAAGGGATCTCCAGCGGAATCTTGACTCCTTATTTGTTGCCTCCTCTCACTGTGGTATTATTGTCTCACCAGATAAGAGTAGAATATTCACCTGCCACCTTCCTCAAGCTCGGCCAGTGTTCACCATTGGAGGGACAGTCATTCCCATGTGTTCCCAGTACCGTTACCTGGGTGTGCCGGTCAATATTTGGCCAATTGTTCCTGCCAGACCTCAATACCATCCTATTGTCCAAAACTTGTTGGGTCGTCTCCAGCGCCGACTTACACCACTTCAATGGCTCTCTAACAGGCATCTCCATCCCAGTAGCCAGGACCATCTATATTGCTTTTATCCGTTCAGTTGTTGATTATCTCTCCCCTGCTCTAATTCAACTTCCCAGGGCTACTCTTGAAACTTTAGAAACATTTTAGAATAGAGCAATGAGGATTATTCTCGGCTGTCCAATGTCAACCAGGATAGTGAACATGCAGCGTGAGTTGGGTCTTCCCCCATTAGTGGAGAGAATGTATTCTAATGTTACTTGCTTTACTGTCAAGTGCCTCCATTTCCCACATCTTTCACCCCATTACTCTCTTCGACCAAACTACCTGGTCCCTCCCATACCCTCTGCTGGACGTACTCTTTTAAGGTCTGTTTCCTCTATGCTTCGTAGTCTTAATATAGATATAATGGTTGCAGACGTCCCCCCAGGGCACCCTCCGTGGATGCTACCAACACCTGATGTGAGCTTTACACCTACTTCCAAGTCGGAACTGCCTTATCTATAGCGACAGTTGGCTCTGGAACACATAGAAACAGTGACATCCTCCATCAGAGATGCATACTGCCTCTACACTGATGGCTCATTGCAAAAGGATGGTGCAGCGGGTTGTGCCGTTTTCTCACCTGATATGGAGTCACCTCCAGGGGGCTGGGTTGGCTGTCGTTTCTGTAAATACTGCAGCTCAACATTGTGTGAATTGTATGTTATTCTGGATGCTGTTAGTCTTGTTGGTCAACATGGAGTGAATACTGCCATTTGTTGTGACTCTAAACCTTACCTTCATTCCCTCACTAGTGTTCAGCCCAAAAACTCTTCTGTTATTCAGCAGATTTTATCGTTCTTGTCCTTATTACGTCATCGTAACTTGACTATCAAATTCTTATGGGTACCATACTACCATCCCATGTAGGTTTATGTCACAAGGGTTTAGTTGACAGACTCGCAAATGAAGCCTGCCATCTGCCTCCTCGTGGTGTTGGACGTCCTCTCTCCCTGACATGATACCTCTCTAGAGTCCGCTCCACCGCTCTCCTTCCTGTACGGCGACGCAGGGATGCAGAGAGTATCTCCATCACCCATTACGAGTCTGTCTGCCCCCACAAATATTCCTACCGTCGTCGAGGCCTCATGGTTCGGAGGCACAATGTAGTCTCTGCTCGTTTGAGGCTTGGCTACCAGCCACCATGGCAGGTTGCTGGGATGCAGGGTGAGCCTCCCTTCACTGAGTGTCGCTTGTGTCGAGCGCCTCATGCTAACACCATAGAGCACTATTGCCTGGCCTGCCCCACTGTCCGACACTTACTGCCCCAGGGTCTGCCACTTGATGTGGTGTGTCGACACCTACTGACCCATCAGGTTTTGGAGGAGCTTCTGGTACGCCACCTTCATTTTGGTGGATTTAAGTAGGTCATAATGTAATTATTTTTCTGCGTGCTTGTATTTCATTCTGCTGTTTTCAAGATGTGTGTGTGTGTATGTGTGTAGTAATTTGATTCTCACGGGTTCTGTCTACTTATGCGTATGGTTGCATGCCTCTTGATTGACGCTACGGCGCAATTAATTTAAAACAAAACTATTAGTGAACATTTTTACAAAATTGTCGTTATATTTTTTTTTATAGTTTCTCTAAAAAAATAATTATTCAGACACAAGGATTGGAAACGTGAAATGGTGGTCCCGCTTGGTGCTGGGAAGCTGGATGTTACTGACGCTGGTGTTGACGAGGAGCTACTCAAGCAACCTTATGTCCCTGCTGACTGTCAGGTACATTCCTCAGCCTTTCCAAACCCTCAGTAACCTGTTGGACAGCCCAGCCACCACCATGATCTGGGAAGCCAACACCGCATACGTTCAGTACTACAAGGTAATATATATTGTTACAACCCAGGTGGGGTCCAAGTCAATGTTAAGTTATGCCACTAACCTTACAACCCGGTCTTAATGGTATAAGAAGTAAAAAATGTCTTGAGGGAGATGATATATACAAATTGCACAACATATTTACAATTTATTGAACATAAACTAACCCAAGTTCCATTAACTTCAGGAATATCTTGAACAGGTTCCAGTACAGTCTCATTTGAAATGAATAAGTGACTATTGCCTATCACTCTCTGTACAAAGGACTGTACTTTATAAAATATTACCCAAACACCACTGAGGCCTAACAAAATTCAGTAAATCTTTGGAATCACCCTTCCATCTATTTGTGTTTTTTTGGTAGAGAATCATCTTGAAATGATAGGATTTGATGTATTTTTTAATAAATTGATTGTAGGAAAGGATGAATTTTGTTTAAACTATTCCCACCCATTCCTACCCATAATATCTTGCAAGAGAGCCTGGGAATCAGGGGTTTTGGGTGGGGAAAATCACGTAAATTAGCATGTTTGGCTTTTATAGTGAATTCATAATCAGCCATAAATGTTGAAATTTTAAAATCCAAGCAAAATCATGAAATTATGCAAAATCATAAATGTTAAAAATTGAAAATCCGAGCCAAGTTTTGACACGATTTTGTATAAATCTAGGGGGAAAATCCCAAGATCTGGGGAACATTCCAAGATTTTGGGAAATCCCTAAGACCTTGGGATTTGTGCACATCTCTGGAAGATATCCACGAAATTGGGGGAAATTCAATTGATTATATAATACCAATAACATTATGAACTTTTTAAATACAGATATCAAACTAACCAACCAGACCTGACCAAACTAACCTAGAATGTGGTTTCCTTTGAGCCTAACCTTGGCATCCTTTGAGCCTAGCCTTGGCATCCTTAGGCTTTGGGCCTAACCTTGGCATCCTTAGAGCCTAACCTTGACATTCTTAGGGCCTAACTTTGGTCCTAACATTGGGGCTTCATTGAGTCCTATCCTTCAGTAGCAATAGTGCAATTCCGACAATTAATTTATAAAACACATCATATCTGAACATACAAAGATGATGCCCTCTCCAAAAAACACACAAATTGATGCAGGAATGAATGTGTAGTTTTTTTGTTTTGTTTTTGTGTATATATATATATATATATATATATATATATATATATATATATATATATATATATATATATATATATATATATATATATATATATATATATATATATATATATATATATATATATATATATATATATATATATTCTTGGAATGACTATAAATTCTATTAACATTTTTCATCGTGTAAAACACTTTACATTTTATGAAGCATTCCACAACCTCCTTTGGTAAGTTTACATGACTATTATTCTTGGGAAGTCCATGAAAGTGTAGTGTACTTTCATTATAATGAACAGATATACATACATCCACGAACAATACACACAGTAGGCATTTTCCACAAATGAATCTGTACCTCTTACACAGCGATATAACACAGCTATAATTACCTTGAATCAAACAGGGCTCATAGATATAAGGTCTGTTATAGTACTGGCCTTGCATAGATAGACGGATAAGCCAGACAGCTTACGCAATTAAGACAATACCGCGCATCCCATGGCCGAATTCCATGGCGTACCCTGACATAGGCACCAAATACTCCTGTAGTTGAGGATGAGGACGAAGGAAGCCTTATACTGACGAAGAAAAAGGCCGGTACAGAGAGAGAGGGTGGGACAGGGGGAGTTGATTATGACGTCACCGTGTTAGGAGATACATACACACACACACTCTCTCTCTCTTTCCCTTCCTTTTTCATACACGCACAAACTCTCTCTCTCTCTCTCTCTCTCTCTTTGGAAAAAAACAAAAAACGGGGTGGGTTTAGGGGGTGCGTGCGGGAATAGGTGACTGGCTTGGGGTGGGGCGGTTTGGGGGTGCTGGAATAGGGGAAAGGCTGGGGGGGAGATAGATAGATAGATAGATAGAGATAGAGAGAGAGAGAGATAGAGATAGATTGATAGAGATAGATAGACAGATAGAGATAGATAGATACAGATAGATAGAAATGGATAGTGTTACGACCGACTCTAACGCAACACTACGTGTCTCCAGATTCAGTCGGCGTGACTAGACGTTATGGGATATACACAAAATACTTTAGTTAATTTATAAATATATTGTAATATAACCACAAATATGCACAACGGAAATAGAAATAAAGAATTAAACAAAATCTCACTCACCAGTGAATCGTTCATTAAACACATATATCTTAACTACTTAAACCTATACACTTAAATCTAAACACTTAATCCTATAAACTTAATCCTATAAACTTAATCCTATAAACTTAATCCTATAAACTTAATCCTATAAACTTAATCCTATAAACTTAATCCTATAAACTTAATCCTATAAAGCTGTGGACAATCCTGAGTTTATAAATAAAGCGTCAATCTCACCAGTTGTGGAGCTCCAGGAGAGAGATGTTACACTGTTGGAGGGAAGAGGCCTACTGCCTAACACCAACACTATGCCTACCAGGTAAACTCAGAGCTTCACTAGCTCTGAGATATGAAACACCAGGTCATACACACAACTGCTCCAACCCCAGCTTCACTGACTCTTGACATACTTAACAATGATGGATATTAAAAATCCATGGTCGTAATAGCCTTCCCCCCTTAAGACAAAATTTTGGGATACAAATTTTGTAAAATTTACATTGGTCGGGACAAATAGTCTGCCAAAACATTAGCAGTACCTTTTATATGATGAACTGATAAATTATAATTTTGGAGATACAAACTCCACCTAGCAAGACGCTGGTTTTTATCACCAAAAGACTTTAAATATTTTAAAGGTTTGTGATCAGTGTACACAGTTATGGTTTCACATGGTATCAGGTAGTAACTAATGTGTTGCAACGCCAGTATTATTGATAGGAGTTCTCTCTCTACTGTAGCATAGCGGGTTTGAGCTGGAGTAAATTTCTTACTGTAGTATGCCACATGATGATCCACACCATCAACATCTTCCTGCAGCAATGCAGATCCTGCTGCAAGGTCACTGGCGTCACAAGCGATTTTAAATGGTCTGTAGAAATTAGGAGCCATTAAAATAGGGTATGAGCACAGAACATCTTTCAGACCTTGAAAAGAATCTTGGCATACTCGTGACCAAATAAATTTACTGCCCTTCTTTAATAAATTGGTAAGTGGTAAAGCTAAGTATGCAAAGTTACACACATATCTCCTATAATATCCTACAGCTCCTAGAAAACGGCGCACTTGCTAAATATAGCAACTGGGCACATACAAATTCAGATTTCTTAAGATTGACCACTAAGCCAGCGCCATCTAGAGCTGAGAAGAGACATCTGACTGCAGCAAATGATCATCCCAGGTGTCTGAAAATACTACAATATTATCTAGGTATACAACACAGTTGGGGACATCAGCAGTTACCTTATTCATCAAGCGTTGGAAAGTTGCAGGGGCATTGGTCAACCCAAAAGGCATTACAGTAAACTTATACATTTTACCCAGGGTTGCAAAACACGATATTTCCTGCGCCCGCTTGGTCAGTGGTAATTGCCAAAAGCCGCGTAGACAGTCGATCTTCGTCAGGTACTTTGAGTTTCCTATGGCTTCTACACAGTCGTCGATCCTCGGGATTGGAAATCAATTGCGGAAATCAATGCAAAATCGGAGACTGCCATCCTTCTTGAGGACAAGAGTTACAGGTGAGCACCACTCACCTTGCGAAGGTTCGATCACACCTAAAGATTCCATATCTGCCAATTCTGACTTCATCTGGTTCACTCGGCTGGGATGAACACGGTAGGGAGCCTGCTTGATGGGGGAAGGTGAACCAACGTCGATGTCATGAGCTACATCAGTGGTACGACCAGGTTCATTCTTGAATACAGAAGGGTACTTGTATAGGAGATCTAAAACTTCAGTTTTCTGTGGTTGTGGTAAGTGTTCCAACTTTTCTTTCATAGTGGCTGAGTTGGACTGCCAAGCCTTGACAGATGACAGTGTGATTGGGCTGACGTCTTCTTCCTCTTCACGCTGGCTATCAACAAGGCAAACGTCAGCGGCACACACAGGAACTGAGGAGTCAGGAGGCGTATCAGGGGGTTCTCATGAGTGATACTGCTTGATAGTGTTGATATGGCATAAGCGTTGGGAACGACGTCTGTCAGGAGTAGATATTATATAATTAGTTGAGCTTATCTTCTTAATCACTTTGTAAGGGCCACTAAATTTTACATGTAAAGGTTGACCCTGTATTGGCAGAAGAAGAAGTACCTCATCACCGGGGTGGAACTCTCTATGCCTGGTACGCTTGTCATACCAAGTTTTTGCTTTATCACGTGCCTGCTCAGAGTTATGGGCAGCAACTTCCCAACAACGCAACAATCTTTGCCTGATGTCACCCACCATATCTAGTATACTGATGCTCTCTTCTGGACTATCTGATAATCTCTCCCTAACTATATGTAAAGGTCCTCTGACTTGATGGCCAAATACCAATTCATAAGGAGAAAAACCTGTTGATTCATTTGGAGAATCTCTAAGCACAAACAAAAGATATGGCAGGTCTTCGTCCCAATTAGATTGAAATTGAAGAGCATACTTACGCAAGATTCCCTTCAAGGTTTGGTGGGACCTTTCTACGGCACCTTGAGTCTGTGGGTGGTAAGGGGATGAAACACAATGTTCTATACCCAATCCTGCCATGGCTTCCTTGAACACTTTCCCCACAAAATATGATGCCCCATCTGTTTGTACCCGGTATGGTAACCCAAAATGAGAAAAGAAATCCAAAAGAGTATTACAGATGGTTCTAGCAGAGATTTCCCTTAAAGCTACAGCATGTAAATACCTAGTTGATACATTAATAATTGTAAATATATATTCATGACCTCTAGCAGTCTTTGGTAAGGGTCCCACTACATCACACTGGACCGTTACTAATGGCTCAGGCACCTGTGGTATTTTAACAAGAGGAGCTAATGGTATTTTTTTGTTTGGCTTTCCAACCTGTTGACAGAATTTACAAGTTTTACAATGTCTAGAAACATCTCTCCTCATACCTGGCCAGTAATTCTTCTTAGCGAGCCTGTTAAAAGTTTTTCGAACACCTAAGTGTCCTGAAAAAGGTCCGTCATGTGCCAGCTCAAGAAGACCTTGCCTATGACTAGTGGGGACCACTAGCTGTGTAACTGAAGCCCAAGGTGCATCCTCCTGAGGAAAAAGTGGTGGCAACCAACGACGGTACAGAACACTATCTTGGACAAAATAATTAATAGTAAGGCTAGACTCTTCAGGTGGACCATGTGCTTGCTCTATCCAAGGCTGCAAAGTCTCATCTCCTTGCTGCGCAGCAATAAGTGCTGCCCTTCCAACCATAGGTTTAACTGCGGGAGATTTAGAATCAGTAGAAAATGAAGCTTGATTAGCAAACAACCCAGAAATATCTAAACACACCTGTTCTTCAGTCAAACTTTCACCACCAGAGCTTCCAGCCTGGTTACTCTCGAGGTCTTGACGGGATTTTGCCATAGAACGCGTTACAGCACAAAGATGAAAAAGGTGTGGCTCCTGGGTTTCCAGCTGCTGCAACTCAGTAGAGGTTTGTGGCCTCTCACTCAAAACTGGTGGTGAAAAAGGTTGTCCCATGTTGCCACCAGCCAAATCGTTTCCCAATATTAGGTCAACACCCCGAACAGGAAGTTCAGGTAAAACTGTTCAACAGTTGCTAAACCACAGAAACAATCGGAGTTAAGGTGAATTTTTATTAAAGGGGCAGAGCCCTGGCCCTCTTAAAGAACCCAAAACCACAAATTTACCCGTCTCCTCACCAGTTGTTATCCCAGAACGGTTCAGTGTTTGCAAAGATCTTGAATCCCGTAAAATAGTTATTGGAATGTTATTATTCTCTAACACAAAGCCTCTTGAGAGAAAAGGACTAAGTTCCAATATGGGAACCTTCAGCTGAAACATCTAGCAAATCTTCCTGAATGGAAGTTTCTCGTTCACTAGGAGGAGAAACCAAAGCAACTGTTTTTTCCTTCTGAGGTGACTTAGTCTTAGCATTCTTAAATGCGATTAAAGTAGGCTTCCTTTTCCTCCAACAGAATTCAGCTTTATGGCCGGACTTCACGCAAAATGTACATAGATACTCTGACTTTACAAATACACCAGTAGGTGGGGAAGCAGTCTTAGCCACAGTTATTTGATCATTAGTTTTTAATACTTTTTGCTGAAAAGGGGGACTAGTTTTAGACACCTGTGATACTCCATATTGGTTTTTGACATGACGCAATACATAAACATGAGCCTGTCCAGCAGCTTTTTCTACAGTCTCGAAATCCCTATCTAATAAATACAAACATACATCCCTTGTTACTGAATTTAAAAAAGTCTTCCATTAGAATTAATTCAAACAATGTTTCATAACTATTAACCCCTTTAGACCGTAACCATCTAGTGAAAGCGTCCCTCTTATTTCTTGCAAACTCAAGGCGAGTCTCATCAGACTTTCTAGCAATGCCACGAAAACGTTGTCGATAAGCCTCAGGAACAAGGGCGTAAGCTTTTAATACCTCTTCCTTCACAGTCTCATAGGATATGTCCCGAGCTGGGAGGGAAGTATAAGTACGAAGCGCTTTCCCCGTAAAAGACCGTTGCAAGAGAATAAGCCAAGTCCCTCTAGGCCATTTTAAAGTTTCTGCTAACATTTCGAAAGCACAAAAACATTCATCAACAGTATCCTCTGAGAAGGTGGGCATAATCTTAGATGCACGTACTATGTCAAAGTGAGACATGGTGTCTGAACTAGAAATGTTAAGTTTATTTAACTCAAATTGCAAACGGAGCTTTTCGGTTTCAGCTTGTTGTAAACACACTTGCATCTCAAGCCGGAGTAACTTCGGATCTTTATCTTTATCCTCATCAGTCCTTATAGCACCATTTACTAGAGATTGTTCCATTACATGGTCAGTCAATATTGAACCGGCTTCTAATTGTTCCCGCTCACCTAAGGAATGTTTAGGACACACACTGTTTATGATAGTGTTTACCAAGATGGACCTATATACATCATCATGATTTATTATCACCCTTGTCAAACAATGAAACAAACAAATTGTGAGTGAGATCCTGGCGAGGTCGCCAAACCGCCTGTTACGACCGACTCTAACGCAACACTACGTGTCTCCAGATTCAGTCGGCGTGACTAGACGTTATGGGATATACACAAAATACTTTAGTTAATTTATAAATATATTGTAATATAACCACAAATATGCACAACGGAAATAGAAATAAAGAATTAAACAGAATCTCACTCACCAGTGAATCGTTCATTAAACACATATATCTTAACTACTTAAACCTATACACTTAAATCTAAACACTTAATCCTATAAACTTAATCCTATAAACTTAATCCTATAAACTTAATCCTATAAACTTAATCCTATAAACTTAATCCTATAAACTTAATCCTATAAAGCTGTGGACAATCCTGAGTTTATAAATAAAGCGTCAATCTCACCAGTTGTGGAGCTCCAGGAGAGAGATGTTACACTGTTGGAGGGAAGAGTTGGTTGGTTTGTTGGATTTATGGCTATCAACCAGCGACATATAGTCAAAGGTCATTAAGCCAGTATAATCCATTTTATTCTATCAATTTATATAAGGTCATAAAGTTTTGTCTCCCTCAGAAAACTTAGCAGTTTGTTTATAATATTCTTATCATCAGATAGAATATTTTCGATGGTAAGAGCAAGTTTTTTAAATTGAAAAAATCTTTTAATTTTAATTCTTTGGTTTGAATATTTATTACAGTAAATAAGTAAATGATTGATGGACATTACTGTGTCACATTGTGTGCACATTGGGGGATATTCTTTATTAATATAAGGTTCTAAATGCGTTAGCCTGGTGGCGTTAACCCTTAAACGAGCCAACACCACTTCATCCCTGCGACTACGCCATGACGACGTAGCCCAGGGTTCAATAACTGCTTTGAACTTGTTATTGATGTCTAATCTGGTCCACTGCCTTTGCCACAGGAGATGAATTTTAGATTTTATGAGAGAGACAAAACACCTGAGATCCGTACGGACTATGCTAAGGTCCAGATCAACAGTCGACCCTGCTAACTTGTCAGCTTGTTCATTACCATAGATACCATAATGTGATGGTACCCATATTAACTTGATCAATTTATTGGCACTAAATAGCTTACTAATGATATTACCCTGTATTTCATTGTTAGTTGTATTCAAAGATTTAATAGCTTTAAGTGAACTTAATGAATCAGTAAATATGACTATCCTATCGTGGGTCGTCGATAGGGCAAAATCCAAAGCTTTATCTATAGCAAATAATTCAGCAAGAAAAATAGATGTATGATTCGGCAGTCTGAATCTTAACTGACATTCATGCGACCATACACCCGCACCCACACATTCATCCGTCTTGGACCCGTCGGTATAAAGATGGAAATAAGAAAGATGTTTGATAATTATCTCACGAAACCTCTGGTGTACTTCCACCTCCGGCACCTGGGATTTAACCCCTGGTAACCAGGATTCAACACAAATAAAAGGGGGTATTACCCAAGGTGCAATATTTACTATAACCAGGGAATCGATTGTTGATAAGTCTATACCGACACACTCTACGAGGTCGTGGAGTCTTGCTCTGAGGGACCTAACGCCAGTGCCCTCCGGGGCCGTGCGTCCCCTAGGCGGATAACTTGGCCCTTCCAGGGGCCTATCGCCATGGCCCCCCGGCTGCGGGCGCAAAAAGGCACCACCGGGAGGATGACTCGGCTCCCCGGGAATACAAACAGCGGGCCTGGTGTCCCTTGGCCTAACGCCAGTGCCCCCTGGGGCGCAGGGGTTCCCGGACGGATGACTCGGTCCCTCTGCCAGGGGCCTAACGCCATGGCCCCCCGGGTGCGGTTGCCGCAGCAAGGCATTACCGGGAGGATGACTCGGCACCCTGGCTTTCTTAGCGAAGTATGTTAACATTAGTTGGTCTCGTCTTAGACGGAGGGGAGGCACTTGTGACTCCACCTCTAGACGCTCGATTCGAGTGCAACGTAGGGCTCCAAGACACACACGCAAACAAGCATTCTGCACAACATCCAAACCTTTCAACACAGACTCAGATGCCGAACCATACACTATGGACCCATAATCTACTCTAGATCTGATCAGGGATTTATATAGCATTAACAAAGACTTCCTATCTGCTCCCCATTTCGTACCAGAAATGCATTTAAGTAAATTGAGTGCTTTTAAACATTTAGTTTTTAACTGACTGACATGGCAAGTCCATGTCAGTCGACTGTCAAAAATCAGTCCAAGAAATCTAGTTGAATTTTGAATAGGTAGGGGGTTTCCACCCATGGTCAACCGGACGACTGTTTTTTTCCTATGAGTGAAAATAACCCCTACACTTTTTCTAATTGAAAACTTAAAACCCCACTGGAGGCCCCAATTATGGATCGAATCCAGTGCCGATTGAATTCGAGTTGCCGAAAACTGTGCACTATGGCTGGAGTGCCATATTGCACAGTCATCAGCATACAGTGAGTATTTAAGATTTCGAGGAGGAGCTGGTAGAATGTCATTAATCATACATAGAAATAAGGTCGGAGACAGAACACTTCCCTGGGGGACCCCGTTTGCCTGGACAAAAGTGTCCGAGAAAGTGACTGTATCCGAAAAAAGCTTGACAGAGAAAGTTCTGTCAGACATGAAGTTCTTAACAAAAAAAGGGCAGATTACCGCGTAATCCCATCGCATGTAGTTTCCTGAGGAGGCCATGTCGCCAGGTCATGTCGTAGGCTTTTTCTATATCTAAAATTACTGCAACTAAAAACTGTTTTTTGGCAAATGCCTCTTGAATGTGAGATTCCAGGCTTACTAATTGATCGAGCGTCTGGCGACCTTTGCGGAAGCCACACTGCTCGTCAACCAGCAAGTTCCTGGAATTTAAAAAATGCAATAGCCTACGATTAACAATTCGTTCCATGACCTTGCATAAACAACTTGTGAGAGCAATAGGGCGATACGATGAAGTCGATCTGGGGTCCCCCCCTCCTTTCGGTATGGGAATGACATGTGCAAAGTGCCATGAATTTGGAAAAGCATGACCCCTCCAAATTTCATTAAACACTTGCAGCATCTTGATCATGGAATCATGATCAAGATGCTTTATCATCTCATACCGAATCTCATCGGGTCCTGGGGATGTCCCACTACAGGCTCCTAGGGCTTGAACAAGCTCTTGCATTGTAAGATTACAGTTGTAATCCAATTCATCTCCTGTGGCAAAGTTAATATGCTGCAGCTCTGATGCTTCCTTGAGAGGCAAGAAAGCTGGATGGTAATTGTCAGAGCTGCTAGCAAAAGAGAACTGCCTGGCGATTTTAATTGAAATTTTCTTTTTATTTAACTTTTTAACAGTGGACCAGACTTTTGAGATAGATGTTTCTGAATTAATAGTAGAGACAAAGCTTCGCCAGGAGTCTCGTTTGGCTTGTTTGATGGTTCTACGAGCCCTAGCTCTCGCAAGTTTATACTTGCGAAAATTCTCATCACTGATATGAGTTTTGAAAAGCCTGTAAGCCCTATTTCTCTCACACAGTGCTATGCGGCAATCTGGCGTCCACCAAGGAACTCTATGCTTTGCGCTATCTATCGAAGTCTTAGGAATTGTTGCCGTTGCGGCTTTGAGAATACTATATTTAATGTTATTTACTTTATCATCAATGGTTTCCCCAACAATTTCAATATTGAGACTCTTTGTGAAGGACACCCAGTCTGCTTTTTTTACGTTAAATTTAGGTGCTGAAGGCTCTTTAACAGTGTCGCTGTTATATTTAATCAAAATAGGAAAATGGTCACTTCCCAATGAGTCATCAATAGGTAGCCACTGGCAAGAAGTGGCAATTGATGGGGAGACCAGAGATAGGTCAAGGACGCTAAAATTACCGGTATTATCATCAACTCTCGTCGGACTACCGTCGTTCAAAAGAATCAAACCGGAATTACTGATAAGCCTAGCCATCTGTTCCCCCTTCCTGTCATCCCACAGGGAACCCCATAACGTATGATGTGCATTAAAATCACCTACAATTAATTTTCTACAGGGCAGACTGTCCTGCAGATCAAAAACATCATCATAAGTTACTGTATCAGGAGGACAGTAGACAGAACAGACAGTCAGGTAGGTACCACCGAATTTCACTCTGCAGGCGACAGACTCCAGAGGGAAATTACATGGCACCTCAGTGAAAGGGAGGGAACGGCGGATGTAGAGAGCTACCCCACCTCCCCCCCTCCCGTTTCGATCCTTCCTAATTAACTCGTAGTTCCGAAGCTGGATAACCTCGTCTTCAACACGGTTATCCAGATGAGTTTCCTGAAGGGCAATAATATCGGCAGCGTAAGTACAGGCCAAAAGTTTAAGTTCATTTAATCTACTTCTAAGACTTCGACAGTTCCATTGTACTATGGTCAGCGCGAAGATTATCGTGGTTTACGGTGTTTTGGAGGGCCGTGTTCGTCCTGGCGAACCTTTTTGTGCTGGGAAGGAGTACCCTCCTCTTCCTCAGCACTTCCCGGGGACCTCCCACGGGATGGTTTGGAGATGATAGTCTCCATTGCCTGTGCCTCTCCACGAGTCACAGATCCAGACCTCTAGCAGCTCGACGCACGACGAGCTGTCTGAGTCCCAGATACATGCTTCGTAGGAGTCACCTGAGCGAGAACATGAGATTGAGCTTGTTTATTCTTAGCGGTTTCGTTTGCCTTGTGGGGTTTCTGTTTCTGTTGTTGGTTTGATTCAACAAGTTGTGCAACTAATTCTTTCAGTTCAATTACTGTACTTTCCAAACTATTTACTTTATCATTTAATGCTTGATTTTCTTTTTCTTTAGCCTTAAGAAGTTCCAAGAGGTCATTTACTGCAGGAGCATTAGATGAGCCAGCTACAGCTCCGGCGTAGGATACGGTGGGAACCTGGGTAACCCCCTCCACCTTCCTCTTTGCCTCACCATAACTGACATCATGAGCCTTCATGTATGCCATTGTTTCGGTCTCCACAATCAGACTTCTGCAGATACCTGCACCTGCCTGGTGGGGGCCGCCACAATTGGCACACTTGAACACTGTCTCTGAACATAAATTCGTCTCGTGACTTCCGGCACATTTACCACATATGAATTCACCTGAATCTCTAGTGAAACACCTCAATGCTGTATGTACGAATTTTTGGCACCTGAAACAACGCATGGGTTTCTGAATGTAAGGTCTAACGTGAACAATTTCGTATCCAATCTCAACAGTGTCAGGTATCTGAGCAGCAGCAAAAGTCATGAAAACTAGGCCAAATTTCTCTCTCTTGTTCTCTCTCATCCTGGTCATACTTTGTACTTTCACTACGCCCTGGTCCTTCATCCCGTCAAGTATGTCTGCATCATCCAGGTCAGCCAAATCCCTATGGAATATGACGCCCTTACAAGTATTTGGCCCAACTGGAATGGTGGTTTTCACCTTGAAAGAATGAATCTGCGTCAGTTTAAGTAAATCCTTAACCTGGGAAGAGTTGAGCACTTTAACCAGGAGACTACCATCTCGCAATTTCTTAGCATATTCAAGACTGCCACCCACCTGACCATCAAGGACCTTTTTGATGATAAATGGGTTAACAGTCTTCAGAGATTGAGATTCATCAACACAACGTATATTCACATAACGAGCATTCAGGGAAGGAATATCTATATCTGGTCGCCTTTGTCTGTCAGCCGTAGGGGTTCCATTATTGTCTGCCTTAGTCTTAGGATGGTCATTGGTCGTCAGCCTCCCTCCTTGAGGAGGAGGAAGGCTAGTCGAGGGATCAGCCATTCGGGACATCGGACTAGGTCCGAGCCCTCTCCACTCACCCTCTCCTAACTCCCTTAACTATTGTATCAACCCCCTAAAATAAGGACAATAATTTAGGGAAAAATAAAAGTAACCTTACTCAACCCTCCCTAGTGGTAGCCTGGCGGCGTACTCCAGTACCAGCTAGGGGATCGGAGCTAATGCGGAAGGAACTTTCCCACCACCGAACCTGCCTAATGCGAGGGGTGGTGTAGTCAGAACCCACCTCCCAAGCGAATACCGTTGCTCAGAAATATGAGACAACCGTAGGCTCAAGAGGTCGCGGAAAATATGGAAGAAAAAGAGTAGTTCGAGAAAAAGAGGTGCCCAAATGACACACCAGACTACTGGGCCCCACTACCACAGGGATTACCCCTGAGGCAGCGAGTGCTGCGGGTCTGGTGTAGGGAACAACTATCTACTAGCTAGCATGCACTACATGATGTCCTCAAGCAAAGACAAAACACAGAAGGTGCACAACAGCAGTGCAGCAAAACGCTGCAAATTACTTTACTATTTACTTTACAAAAGCAAAGAGACAACAGAGTATTGCTGGCAAGAGGCCTCGGAACCCAAGGTAGCTCGAATGGACAATACGTGGAAACTGTTGGCGCATGCAGAGAACGAGGACGAGGTCTTGACTGTACAGAGTCTGGACGCATGTCGAATACTGTCGGCGACCGCCTTTTATAGAGGCAGGTCAACGCCGGTTGGCGCCATGGCGCCCGTCAGTCGCGTGGACGCCAGCAGCGTAAACTATGGCTGGCGTCAAACTACCCACTTGCTGGCAAACTATCCACTCACAACATATGATACAGCTGACATCAAAAGTTTGAAATATACATCGTAACAATATATATATATATATATATATATATATATATATATATATATATATATATATATATATATATATATATATATATATATATATATATATATATTGTTACGATGTATATATATATATATATATATATATATATGCAAATGGATTGAGGACAAGCAGCTCAGAAACATGGTAGTAGGATGCCTTTCGCAATTGGTAACACTGTCGCTCATCTATAGATCTTTTTCATGGGGTTTACTAACATTACTCGTCTGATAGATCGAAACAGGTTTGGGGCTTCTGTTATTACAAAAGTGCTGAAATCTTTAATGGTGATTTGTGGCCATATTAGGGTTGTATCTTGGTATATAATTAAATAATTTATCGTGAATGTCATGTCATGATATGATATACCGTAGTGCAAAAACGTAAGAACAAAAATACACCCGATATATTTTTATAATATTTCAGTTTGCATTGTGTAACGTGCCTTTCAGAGCGAAATTGTGTTGTACATTGTTATCTATCTAATATAAGGTAAAATTAACACAAAAGCATGATTATGTAACACTAAGATGATGAAATATGTTTGAGAAGAGGGCCATTGAGCTAGAAAAATGAGGTTAGAATGAAAACTTAATGGGAATTGATTTGCAGATAAAGTGGCAGTGCCATTGTTTTTATTTTGACAAATGTCCATAATCTTTTCGATCCGATAGACGATTAAATCCCGTTAGAAAGATTCATAATATGAACGACAGTGTTGCCTAGTGCGAAAGGCTTACTAACCCCACATTTCTAAGCTATCAGTAATTGTCCTCGATCCATTCGTCGGCAACTGTACATCAAGTTAGGTACACCGTCAGGAAAGGGAAAAGGAAATGGCGTTAATTGCTACTGCAAATAACGTGACACAGAGTACGCTTCTCTGGGGAATGCCCTCCTCCTGTGCTACGGGTGCAGAGAGGGCTGCCCCAACCCTCACACATAAAATGCGACCACTGAGAAACTCCTTAACGGGGTGTGGGAATAGGGGACAGGCTTGGGGGTTTTGGGGGTGTATGGGAGTGGGGGGACAGGATTGGGGAGGTTAAAGGGATGCGGGAATGTTAAAAGCTTTCTACCCACCCCAAGCCTGTCCCCCTATTCCCGCACCCCCCAGTCCCCCCTCAAGCCTGTCCCCTATTCCCACACCCCCTTAAGAATGAGCGAAGGGCGATCCCACACGCTATAGGCATGAACTTACCTTAGGATCCCATATTGCCATATAATGTCATAGGCTTTCCCTAAATTGAAAATTACACAGGGCAGGTGTTTAAATCATGCAAAAGCCTCACATGCAATGGAATGGAACGGTTTTTATGAAAACCAGATTGGTATGGAGAAACGAAACCACTCCGTTCCAGAAAGTACACCAATCTGACATTCACCATCTACTTAAATAGTCTGCAGAGACAGTTCAAGGCAATAGGTCGGTAATTGAGGATGAAATTTGAGTCCTTCCCTGGATTTGGGAATGGACGTAGGAACCCTTACCCAGATTGATTGATGGATGGATGGATTGGTTGATGCTATGACATCTGACGGTGCAACAGCCAGGGTCATATACCGCCGAACATAATATTAAATTCTACAAGATCCCAAAATATAGTCATTTATATAATTTACAAAATATGTAAAATATATACAGTACATACATATACCAGATTTCGCTCTCCCAAAAGGGAGCAGCATTATGATTGACAGGACATGACAGTAAGAAGTCATATTTTACTAAATAGTAGAATTAATAGATGTAAATAAATCAAAATTAAAACGAGATTTAAAAAGATTAAAAAAAAATAGTAATAAATCACAACTTGGCCCATAGCATTTGTAGATGAGGCCAGCCTCCTCCAGAAAGGAGCGGGTGCTTCCTCCCACAGTACAAACCTCCTCCCCGAGTACCTGGGAGAGTCTGCAAGAAGCGTCCCTCACCCGGGACTACCCACAGTCTCCTCCATTGCCACATTGATCACTCCAGCATTGTCAATGTTTGTACCCCATATCCGAGACACACGCCAGAGCTAATCTGAGGGTATGGTATTGGAAGGGTGTAGGCTTGGGAGTGGTGTGATGTTATATGGAGGCAAGTTAGTGCGGGACAGTAGGCCTAAGCAATAATGATGTACTAAATTATACGCCAACTATGTAAAGCTCTTACATAACAAACATTTCTTTGGTAGACCACCTCATTGTAGTGGTTAAGAGAGTCCTTTGTAATTGTTTGTTATTAGTATACTATGCACTCAAACGGTAAAAGAAATGCTGGGTGGTGAGGCAGAAAATAGTCCCAGCCAGTCTCTATGAATGTTTAGTATAAACCAGCCATCAGCAGCGCCTCGTGGTTTTAATTAACACTGTATTTCATCTATTACATCATAGCGTTAATGATATAGTTGTTGCTACACATATGTAAATTAAATTGAATGTGGAGTTTGAGAACGTCATCAAATTTCTAGAACATCACACATCAAAATCGGGTCTCATAAATTTCCATAGGCTGGTTCCTCCAAGTTAATTATTGTGACTTTGGCTTAATTTTCTGTCAATTATAACAAATACCATCATTACACGAGCCTTGGTAACATTGGTAGTCGTTATGTCATGACTGTTGTGTGTGCATTCATGCGTTCGTGATCGGGGGCATTTTTATGACAGTCTGTGGAATCCGGTGTCTTCTTTGGGGTGCGGCGAGCAGATGAGGAGGGCCGCATCAAATTTGTCAAGAGTACAGAGTATGACTTCACCTTAGACCACTTAGTGAGACCAGGCACACATGCCTTCATCTTCGAGGACCTAACAGCCAGGATACTCAAAGCCAGCGACTTTTCCCGTACAGGTAAACATAAAATATTAATTTGTTGAGGCACTTACGTACTATATGATTTGTTCTTTACTTATTGGTTGTAGGAAACAATGAATATTGCACGTTGACGATTACGATCAACTGTGAAAGCGGCATTAGGGTCCTGTGGGTTTTATAAGTTCACAATGTCATGTTGGACAACTAATAGAGACATATGGAATAAATGCATACCGGTATGCATGATTTTTTTAAGTTCTTTGTTTACCATGAATACATGTTTAAAAACCTAAATATCATGCTGCTGAACACATGAAGTTAAGTTACGTTTCTGGATATAGGTGGTAGTTAAATGATGCCTTGAAATTAATAACAGTAAAAAATAAAAATAATAACGGCAATATCATTATTGAGAAAAAGGATAACGAGGCCAACAAATATATAAATGTGAATATTAAATAATGATAATCATTCATTCAGAAACAATAATAACAATGTCAGTGAAAAAAAATGTATAACATGAAATAAACAAATAATGTAATACTGGTTTTAATACTGTGTAAGGTGTGCACTCGTTCCCGGGGAGAGTTTGCTACCTCTCAACATTTTGCCAGAACTGGCAGAACCCACTAAGAGAGAAATTCGGGTTGAATAGGATGCATAGTAATAGTTATTTTAAATGATAAAAAAACAGTTTGTTCTATCACTGTTTCACTTTAATACAATATAATTGATTGAGTGATTGATAGATGATGCCAGTAGGCATTTGGCGGCGAAACATAATGTTAAATTCCTCAGATTTGTGAATAAGATCATTTATATAATTCATAAAATTAATATATACACACTAGCAGCGATACCCGACGTTGTCCGGGTGAAGATCCTACATGTGGTTTTGTCAATAAATTTCCTCTAATTATTTTTATGTGAACTTACTTGGAGGGTGGGAGGAGTCCATTATTCGGTGTGGTTACTGGTCCCCCAGAGAAACCATGCCAGCTTTACAACCACAAAAGTTATCCATGATGCATATACAGCAGAAGGTGGCATTGTAAGAGCCACGATTAAATAGCAAGGTCAAAGTGACGAATTGGGTTGCAGGGGTACTGGTCATTTATTTTGTTTTCACTGTCGTTAGATTTAGTATTAAATTTAGGTGTTCAACATTTTGTGGTTTGAATTCATTCCTAAGCTGAATATGCAAGCCAGGCCGGCCTGCATCCTTGATGTTTGAGACCATAGAGTCTAGGTTGAGAGAAAGCCATAAATCTTTGGTTGTTTTAAGCTGATAATTCAAGAAACACATATCCACCAAAAATAAAATTAGACCGAGGATAAACCCAGGCCTCACCCATCAGAATAACGTATAACATTTTACTCTAGGTAAAACGATGCGGCCGTGTATAGCATCTAAACAGACAGACGGAGTGTTATATATATATATGTGCCCTTGGGCAGGTCCTTTCATGGATCATACCTTCTCCATCTCCCTCTATCTTGAGCTAACCTTTTTAGCTCCATATAACTTTTGTTTCCTCTAAGATCATCCAGCATTGCTTTCCTCCTCCTTCCACTAACTCTTTTCCCTTGGTATCTGCCCTCCATCACCTCTCTCAGTAAACCTTCACCCCTCAACACATGACCAATCCAGTTCTTTTGTCTTCCCCTTATCACATTAATGAGGTTCCTTTACTCTTCCACCTCTCGCAGCACATCGTCATTTCTCCTATGTTTTCTCCAACTTAATTTTAACATTCTTCGCCATATCCACATTTCAAAGCTTTCTAATTTCCTTTTATCTGCTGCATTTATTGTCCATGTTTCTGCACCATAAAGTGTCACACTCCATATCAAGCTCTTCACCAATCTCTTCTTAAGTTTAAGTTTCAAATTTCCTGTCAAAAGACGTCTTTCTTTTGTAAATGCAGCTTTACCCATTGCAATTATGAGTCTTTATTTCCTTACTGCACCTTCCATCATTCGTTAGTATACTGCCAAAATATTGAAAACTGTTAACCTCCTTTATTTTTTTATTTTCTATCATTATTTTAATAGGGGCTCAATGTCTTTTGACAATTCTCAATACTTTGGTCTTTGATTAATTAATTTTCATTCCATATTCTTCAGCTGTTCTATTCAAACTATTAACCATTTCCTGCAATCCCGTCTCACTGTTACATACAGTTGCCTTGTCATCTGCATATCTAATGTACTTAACCTTCCTGCCACCCACTCTCACTCCATCCTCCAGTTCCAACAATGCTTTATTCATCATTGCCTCTGCATAGATGTTAAATAATACTGGAGATAGAGAACATTCCTGTCTCACACCTCTTCCAACCTCTCCAGGTTCTGATTCACCCTCAGCAAATCTTATCCATACCGTTTGATTCAAATACAAATTTCTTATTAACCTATGATCTCTCCAGTCCACACCAATTTCTTTCAGTATCTCAAACAATTGTCTCCACTGTACTCTGTCGAAAGCTTTTTCAAAATCAACAAAGCACACAAAAATGTCCTGAACATTCTCTATTATCTTTTCACTCATTATCCTCATGATACCAATTGCTTCTCTCGTTCCACACCCAGCTCTAAAATATTGTCACGAGTCAAATTTGACTCATGACATATTAGTCAATGTGAAGCAGAGATAAGTGGAAGATAATATCTTCACTACCATATTACATCGTCCTTTACATTCAGTGGGAGATGAATATCTCTGCTACACATCCATACTATTGTCTTTATGTTTAGTGACATCTTTACTATTGGATAGAAGATGTCACTACTTTAATTATAATGTAATAATTAGGAAGTTATGTATTGAATCTCTAGGTTGAACGATCGAAAATTTGTATACTACATTGCATATGAACTTCTTATAGCTAACCTGGAATATGTTCAATGGCATACAATGTAATAAAGGTTGCCGCTACAGGCTCTCAACTCATGCCTGACAGCTAGAGGTCGAGAATCATGGCTGACGACTCTAGCAAAAGCCTCCGCCATGGTGTTGGCCACAGTTAAACCATCCATAGTATTAATTACAAGGACCTTAAGAACATGCGGAGAACTAGGAGAAAACTTCCTCACCATCTTACAAACTCTCCTGAACACTTGAGTGAGTGGAGTTTTAGTATTAATTGAAGACAAATAGGGCTTCCAACTCATCTAGTCCGAACTCTTGCCCGTCTGAAGTCCTGTACAAGAGTTGGATCCCCACGATTGCGAAGGGGGCATGAGAAAGCAGCGCGTTTCTCACGCACAGCAGTGGTGCAGACTGGTGACCACCAAGGGAGAGGACATTTGCGAAAGTGGCCAGAAGTTTTAGGGATAGAGTTGAGAGCAGCAGAGTGGAGCATATCAGTGATAAATGTTACAGCCTCGTCAGAGCTACCAAAATTGGCTACGTAAGAAAACGAAAAAGTTAGTTATAAAAAAAACTGCCAGTCTCCTACTCAATTTACTTTAATTTATAATCAATTTCAATCTAACACACGAGTCTTGATAATTACAGAGGTTTGTTTCAGTCTCAGTAAATATTTCAATGTCCTTCACACCAGTAAAATTTCAATGTCCACACCTTATCGTTTCACTCGTCGTACAGTTGCAGGCAGATGAAATGGACCGAAATTCAGTCGTCTGCTCGGACGAAACAAACCCTATTATAATTTGTCAATTTGTCAAATGTCAGATGGTTGCCTTGCAAGAAGTAACATCTTTGGAGTCAAGTGTCTCAGAGGAACCACGAAGACGTCTGGGTGGCAGTTTAGGTGACTTATTTTCCTTTTTGGAGAGCGTGTGGAAGCGTGAACCTCTACCACATATTTTAACCTTTAACTAAAGTCTGAAAATTGTCATTAGTTTAAGGGTCACCAGACTGAATGTCTGATATAGTTTCCAAGACAGAGAATCTTTTATGTAGTGAAACCTTATAAATGATCTCGCTTGAGCAAGAAGCAGCAACCAATTTAAGGCGAAGGGAGGAGGCGTATGTCTTTACACCATCTGCCGCCTGAAGATGAGTCGCCATCTGGCAATACCAATACTAATGAATTGGGTGTTAGCCAAGTGGAGGATAGGTTGCTCAGGAAGGTACATCTTATATTGGCGAGAACGTATGGGGTGAGCATCCCTGCAAAGGACACTCAACAAAAGGCTTCACCTCAAAATAAGTGGGGTTAATATTTATGCGATCTGGGATATGGGAGCCATAGAAAGTGAGGATGATCCTATTTTTATTACCCTTTATCTCTGATACTCGGTGGACACTATCTGGGCACATAGAGAGAATATCCCCTTCTGAGAATTCATACAGGTCCTCATTATATATAGGCCCCTTGCTATAATTATATTTTTGGTGTGGTTTGATAGATCCAAATATACTATCAGAAGGACATGGGAGACTGAGGAGCATCATGACCTGTGTAAGATCAATAGCTCTGATTAAAACGCCCTAACCATATTTCTTTATGTGGTCCATTAATAGTACTCCAATTTCTTTCTCCAAATACCGGGAAGCATGGATAAGGTTACCACGTCCCTCCCTGTAGTAAGCCACAAACCAAAAGGGTGTTGGAACCTGACGTTCCTTTGGGACATTCTCAGTAGAGTCATCAAAGATGTTAGGGTAGTAGTCATTGTCACTATCAACTACATTGGCGGACCGCATCATCTGGACTTTACAGTGAGTATCCCCCAGAGTCAGAATTTTTTTTGCCTCAAAAGCTGCTTTGGCAGCAGCATTTGTATTGAAAGTAATATAACACCGATTAGACCTGCAATCACAGTCATAAGTGATTTGGATATGAAAAAACACTCCCAAACACTTAAAATTGGAGTGGATAGCTCCATAGGAAAGGGATGCAAGTACATTAATTAACATTAATGTGTCCAAATCGCTAACAGGGTTCGTCAACAGAACACCCGACCTTCTGGGTCTAGTCTTATTTGCAGCCTTCTGCATACTAACACGATCAGAGAGTGACGTCTCGAGGGCCTGTTCGACCACCGCTCGAGGAAGAGATTGGGACTTTTCGTTATCCATATATCATAGAGTTTGTTATATTGGCCCCAGGAACCAAGAGATACTACCTACTGGACAGATGAGGGGATCAAGTGCTGGTCACCGTGGGTCCACTCGTTTAAATTAAATAGCGACCCCAATGGCTCGAAAGTTTGTCCACTACGGTGCTGAAACCCCCTTCCCCAACATCTCCTGCCCCAGACACGCAACCATCCAACATAGGACGGCCCTCCTTGTGTACAGTCGCGAACCAAAGTTTCGTACCCCCCTTGGCTGACAGGAAGGCGAAGACAGTGTTAAAGATATGCTGAACGATAGGACAAACTGGTGTATGGGGTTGGTAACGAGACAGGTTGAGGTTCATTTTCCATGACTTTCGGTTGATGGTTTGTGAAAATGAACCTCACACTGTTTCGTTACCAACTCGAATATAAATTGGTGACCCCGGGGTCACCAATTTATAACAGTTGTTATAAGACATTGAAGATGTTGGTTATCTTCACCTTGGGGGTCAATGGCAAATAAGGTTGAGTTGGTTTGTGTAGTATGTTTATTGTGTCAGTTATATATTACATTGCATATGAACTTCTTATAGCCAACCAGGCATATGTTCAATGGCATACAATGTAATAAAGGTTGTCGCTACAAGCCCAGGAGCGCACTGTTCTCGAATTTTCGGTGTAGAAGAATGAAAGTTATATATTCACTCTGAGAGACCTGCACTCTGCTCTCTCTCTCTCTCTGTAGCGATACTTCTCCTGGGCCTAACAATATCTCGCATACAATATTGCCGCATTTGTGTGAGGAGGCGATCTCATTTCTTCTAGCTTTATATATCAGAAACTGGAGGGTTGCTATCATCTTCCTTTTTCCAAGCCGGGCAAGAACTCTAGTGTTGCCCTCAATTACCGACCAATTGCTTTGACCTCCTGTCTCTGTAAACTATTTGAGTATATGGTGAATGCCAGACTGATATACTTCCTCGAATGGGGTCTATTTCTCAGTCCCAGTCTGAGCTTTCGTAAGCACCATTTCACTAGAGATGCTCTGGTCATGTTGGAAGCCGCTGCATGTGAGACGTTTGCACGACATCAACACCTTGACTGTGTATTCTTTGATTTAGAAAAAGCTTATGACAATGCATGGCAATATGACATCCTGCAGCAACTACATGCATATGGCCTGCGGGGTCACCTTCCACCCTTTCTTAAGGAGTTTCTTAGTGGTCGCAGTTTTTCTGTGAGGGTTGGTACAACACTCTCAATATCTGTTGCGTAGTAGGAGGGCGTCCCCCAGGGAAGCGTCCTTAGTGTCACATTGTTTGCAGTAGCAATTAATGCTATTGCCTCATCCCTTCCGGATGGAATATCCAATTCCATGTACGTTAACGACCTGGCGGTCTGGTTTGCTGCTTCCTGAATGTCAGTGGCGGAGCGGCGCACGCAGCTTGCCCTCGACATGGTGTCATGTTGGACTGGTTCTCAAGGGTTTCGATTTTCTCCTGCCAAAACAGTTGCTATGTTTTTCTGCCGCATCCGAGGCGTCCACCCCGATCCGGACTTATTTATGTATAGATATCAGATACATTGTGAAGAGGTGACTCTCTTTTAGTCTCTTTATTGACAAACGGTTTACTTGGGTTCCGCACTTACGTTCACTTAAAGTCTCTTGCCTCAAGGCTCTTAACCTGTTAAGGGTCCTGGGCCATACATCCTGTGGGGCTGATTGGTCCACCTTCCTCAGCCAATACAATGTTCTTATTAGGTCAAAACTCCTCTGCCATCTCAGAGGTTTAGACCCTGTTCCTTCAGGTCGTCCCCAATTCCCAGTCTCCTGCTGGATGCTAATGAGCCACCTTTTGATCTCCGTCGCCAGTCCGTGATGGTTCGTTGTTGGTATCGATTACTTTGACTTCCTGACTCCCTTCCCTGCTTGGGAGTGTCATTCTTCTGATATCATGTCTCATTACTACCTTTCACATTCTCGTACACCATGGCCCTTTGGCTTGCGGGTCAGGAATGCTATGGAGGAAATGGGCATTGATGACTTCCAGATTTGTCTTGTGCAGGTCCCTAGAGTGGCTCCATGGCTTCTTCCAGAAGTTTTTCCCTGTACCTGTTTTACAGACAAAAAGGAATCTATTTTTCCTCCTGTGGCTCGTTCCCTCTTTATGGAACATGCCACCTCTCACAGGGAGTCCCTCCCTGTGTACAATGATGAGTCAAAGTCTTTCCTGAATTTTACAGAGGCGGCAGGCTCCCTTCTGTCATGTCAATTTTTACTGCGGAGCTCTTGGTCATCCAAGTGATTTTTACTCTCCCTCACCCTTCTTTTACTATTTGTAGCATTTTCTGTAGTGCCTTGCATGCCTTGTGTAAGTTTACCTCTTCCCATCCCCTGGTGTTGGCCATTCTCAAGTGGTTTGTCCTGCTAGGTCGTGGTGGGCGCAAAGTCTCATTTGGGTGTTATCATACAGCAGAGCGAGAGGAAGTATCTCAACTAAAGCACCCAATATTTATCGAAACTTTTATCGATGTTGCATGAGAGGAATAATGTCGTTGGGATTGTGGTGAACCACTCTCGGTGTGGATATAACACAACAACAGATAAACAAAGGCTGAACGGGAATTGCAAAACTATCACAACGATCATCATAGGATTCTTGCCCTACTTGGCCGGTGGCTATACTGTAACTGTCTCTTGAATGTAGCTTAACTGAAATCTATATATTCAATTCTGTAGATTTCAATTGATCCTTGATAGAATAGTCCTAATATCAAATGCGTAAAGGCTGCAATTCTCCTAGCTTGTCTAATCCCAGAACCGCAATTTTTGATCGAAAAACTTTGTACAGTACTTCTAATTCTAAATTTCTTCATATAGATTTGAAAACCTTTATATATTTTTTATTTACACCCCAGAATATCATTCAGTGAACCCAAATTACAGTACAAAGCAATAATAAAATAAAATGATGAGCAAAAGAGTGGAGAAGTCTCTAGCTTAACTTCCATCTTACTCCTAAGTGTACAGATATTTTGCCCGTATGTGGAGGAAAGGAAGAAGGGATATAACACCACCAACCCTCATTACATGGGTGATAACTGGGTAGACCCCCCACCCATTCTTATCTGTGACCCAATATCCACTTCCTTCTCTACTAAAGGAACAAAGTAAACCAATACCACTAGTAGTGTCACTGATTATCATATAGCCACATATTTTTATCTAATGCAAGAATTATGGAAATGAGGAATTTACAGCATAATAAGAGATTGACAGAAGTCTGACTTTGGGTCTTTATGGGTTACTTATCCCCTACACCCCGGGCGAGTCTATGCTTGCCTCTAGTTTTTGCCCCGCCGGTAGCGGCAAAATTCCTTGATTTCCCCTATATTCACAACGCTGTCACTCTTAACCTATATAGTGTACTGACTTCAATATTGTTTTTTACTTACCTTCAACTCTTCCTCTATCGAATGGTACCATCTGGAGGGCTCTACGATGTGTAGTTACAGAGATAGGGCGGGTTGAAGTGGACCATGTTTGCGCACGAATCGCCACTGTGTTTGACTCGTACGTGTGACTGCGGCTAGTGTTCAGTTGCCCGCGAAACTCCCTTGTTTACTCACTCTTATTACTACGATTATGTATCGTATGTCATAATCAGAACTCTAAAAACAGTATGAACACTTGTAGGAATATATCATCATGTAACTGTCATGTAGAAAATTATAAACAAACTGATTTGTACCATAGGAAACATGTATATTTACCATCACTCGCGCCTGCCTGGGCGTGTTTGTGGTGTTATTTTCTTATTACTATGATTATTTATCGTGTGTCATTATCACAACACTAAAAAATTATTTGTAACCTTGTAGGAATATCATGGTGTCAATGTCACGTACAAATATTCACTACGGCATTTTCTTACGATGGTTAGAGCACAAATTCGGAGAGCACAAATTCGGACAAGGGCATATACTTAAAAATAGCCCACACATCGTGAGGTCCAAGAAGCAACTGAGTGGATAGCGGATCGATATTGTGATTGTGTTTACTAGCCTACTCAGAAGAAAAACCAGCCCTACATAGCCCTAAATGGCGGGAAATACCTATTACGGTATAATAAGTCAGCCGGAGTGCACGTACCGACGCTATATCACGTCAGCCGGAGTGCACGTACCGACGCTATATCACGTCAGCCGGACAGCAGCGGTTAAGGATATTGTATTTTGTTATTGTGCTTGCTGAACCCATGGAAAATGTAATCCAAACCTTACAATACTGCACTCATCTAAACAAGTCATTTTTATTGTAAAAAATAGTTGATTGGCATATGCTGTTATTGATACTTTTGAGGAAAATCCTTCACATTGATACTTGCCAAAGATATTTCTATGTCAATAGCCTCATAAACTTTGATAAATATATTAAATCAAATCAACAAACGACAGTTGAAGAAATCTATTATAATCCCTGTGAAATGTCTTGACTATTTCATGAACAAGTTACCTTATGAGTGGATTTCACTAAGAATCTATGCCTTCACCTTCTTAATATGTTAAATAATTTCAAACCCAATACTTTAGTATGGTATGTTAGATTCTCTGGCTGACTCGAAATATGCACAGTTGATATTGTCTAATTGTGGCAATCCATATATGGGTAACTCACTTAAAAGTTTGAAAGCTTCCTTCTGTTTTTTACCTGAAAAACTAACCAAATTACCAATAAATTGGATAAGACCCATAATTATTTTTACAACACGCAACTACACATTACTTAAAAAATAATATCATATGCGAACGTGAAAACACTAGACACTTGTTTAAGATACCTATATGTGGATAATGGACCACGATTGTATATTTTTTTCCGTTATTGGTCACATTCAAGGGTTAGAAGTTAGAATAGTTAGATACTGTACATGGCAGAGTCCTTTCTGTCTCTTATATCAATATCATGCATTTATTATTTGAACCATATTAATTAAATATAATTATGATTGGCTTTTTGTGTCCAGGTCGTTGTGACTTCTACTCCTCACGTGAGGTTTTCCTACCCTTCATGTTCTGTATGATCACCCAGAAATACAGTCCACTCATCCAGTCCATCAACGCACGGTGAGTTGTTTCCTCCTACCACATTGGCTACAGTAAGGAATTTATGTGATGATATATATATATATATATATATATATATATATATATATATATATATATATATATATATATATATTGGAGGGATCAAGATAACTATTGGTATGCCCTATAATGTTTCATATGCCAAATTGGATATACGGTAATTGCATAAAGCAGTTTGTCTTACATTTACGCGATAGATAACATGGATAGAGTCTACAAACGATTCGGTTCAGATCACCAATATACCGTAAAGGAGCTGTTAAACAATGGCACCAAGGAATACACCTAAGTAAGATATAACCTATTTGCCTGGGAGTGACATAAGGTCCAAAAGGGCCTGATGCTATTATTTTCTTTAATGGCATTCGCCTAGGATGACACTGCATTCCAACTTGCATTTATTAATCAAACAATTCTTCGAGATAAAAGCCAATATCAGTGTTTCTCTAAAGCTTTATCACCTTGTATAATATATTATGGTCTGACAGAAGTAATATTTTATATATATATATATATATATATATATATATATATATATATATATATATATATATATATATATATATATATATTATGCTCGTATGTATTCCCATTTATTTTTTTATTTTTATTTTTTTAGTCGTGTGTATTCCAAAGTTGCTATGTCAGCAATACTCCACTGTTCGTGTCCCTTTCATCATGGCGAATAATGTAATTATATGATATAAATTACCTAATATGAATCTTATTCATAGTCAAGATATAGTTATGAAGCAGTGGGCTTAGGCAAGTGTTGAGGCCTATATAATGGAATATCATAACGATTATGTTAGAGATAGCTTCTTATGTTCACTGTAGGTGAACACGTTGCCATGTGTTGTATGGATGATATTATATCAGCCGAATCTTACCTCAGTCATTCTTATCTATACAGGCTGATAATTTAGAAGAGGAGTTTTATTTGGGTTCGAACAAACCGAAGCAATTTCCTGAACCGAAGCATAGTCATTTACTTCTCCCAGTGTTATTTGTGGTTTTTTTATCAATGGCATAATTCCTGTCCTAATAAATCTTTAAAATGAAAGTCCTCGATTTGTATGTAAATATTATTGTTATCCAAAAGACTGACTTCAGTTATGATATAAACTTACTGTATCATTTTAAAATTTGTTGTGATGGTTTGCGACGAAAATGTAAGATAATCCAGACTAAAAAAATAAGTGTTTGTTAATCCCTCCGCATCCAAAGCACCAGATATCAGATTCATAAATGTAATGTCTTTAGAATTAGGATTAAGAACACATAAAATGCTTAGAGAGAGAAAATCACAAGTCCAGGAACAACAAGGTGAAGCACATGTGCCCTTCTGGTTGGGATATGACTGACAGTTCTGGCGGCCAACACAAACAGCTATGGAGGCAATTCGATAAGGTCCTGTTCCCTCTGTCCGGGTTTCAGATTGCCAGAACTAACATATTCATAATTCGTATGAATATCAGAGACTCATTAATTAAACACTGATTATGCCCGTTGGGCAAACATTGTTGCCTCGTCCACATGGCTAGCTTTGCTTGGCAGTCTGTGTTCAGTTTGACGTGAGAAATGGAAAAAACACTCTTAATTCTCCATTTCTGTCGCCAAACAGGTGACAGACTACCGTGCAAATCTCGACATTGCGGACCTGGCATAATTACCAGGTCACGATGGGAAGCGTTAGTGAGTGGCTTGATGTTACAAGAGAGCACAGTTGCATTCACTTAATATTGAGTATGTTACCTGTATAAACCAGATATTTCACAGGTGATTTCATATCAGCTGTTATGTAACGTAGCATAGCTATTATAATTTTCATGTCTGTACTGTATGTAATTAACCACTTACCTGTCCTCTTTATCTTTGCCACTCCACTACTGACTAAGTGTATCACACTACGTCATCCGTGGATAGCTGATTTAATAGAGAAGAAATGGGATCAAACGTTTGTAGTGGTGGTGGTGTGGGCGGCAAACGAAACAGGGGAGGGGGAGGGGGTATTAGGAAGTTGGGAGGATTAATTAAGGGAGTGACGTCTTACATGTTCGCAATTATCTTATGGTTCCTCCTTGGCCGTTTGACACTAAATTTATCAATATAATCAAATGGGGCTGGTGGAGGAACCATAAAATTATTGTGAAGATGTTAGACGAACGACACGAGATCATGATTCGTGACGTGCTCGACCGTGTGGACAAGACTTTATAATGCATGATTATGATAAATTTCACTCTATTTTCACACCAGAAATTGGTCATAAATCCATTAAAGCATACTTATAAGTTGGTTAAACTTTACCTATTAATATGATTATACCCTCCAAAAAGCACAACATAGAACTAGCAAAGAAATTGTGAAACAAATTGGGTAAAATCATTATGTTTTACTTTTTTTAAGCATTTAATGACAGTGAACTCACTGATGTCCGTTTTAAAGTTAATGGAAATATTACGCCATCACAGTGTAAATGTTAAATATACCGTATTGTCGATTCTTTCAATAATAATAATAATAATAATATATCTAGTTGATGGTATTATGATCATGTGTTGCTTGGAGAACTAAATTTATATGATTTTTCATTTTACAAATACTGAATAAGTTACTTTACCTCGCCGATGTCCACAACCTGATTACAATAACACTACGTGATGTTACTGTAAGATGCGAGCAGTCATTTGCCTCCCGAGCATGCAAGTCTACGGTGTTCAGTCGCGGGTTTTCAAAGATTTTTTTTTCCCACGAGGCCAAAGTCTAGCATTACTCCTGAACGCAACTGTACATACCATTGTTTAAATTCATATTAATATTTTCTGTGTGTTTAATCAAACTTGACTCTATGATGTTTCTATTTACGGATGAATTACAAGACATGATTGACGAGGCATTATCCCAGTCAATACAATGATTATTATCTCTCATATGAATAAATAAAGCATTAGATTCTTGTCCGGTCCTAACACTATATTTATGTTGTTTGACCCTGGTTGAAAGGTCTTTTTCAGTTTGTCCTATATAGAACATATTACATTCTTTACAAGGTACTTTGTAGATACACCCACATGAGGAATTAGGTGAGTTTTTGATCAACATTTTCTTGACTGTGTTATCATTGCAAAAGGCAACATTAACATTCCATGTTCTTAGAAGATGAGGGATTTGGGCAAATTTATGACTGTAGGGTAATATCAGTAAATTTTTATTGTCACGGGGTAGGGGAGGTTCAACCCTATAAAATGATGTTCTTGCCAATTTTAAGGCTTTATCCAAAAATGGGTTGGGGTATTTTAATTTTGCTCCAATGTCAGAGATAAATTCAAATTCCTCATCCATGAATTCAGGACTACATACACGTAGAGCACGTAAGTACATGGAAGAGAAAACAGACAGTTTGACTTTATCATGGTGTGCAGAGTAAAAATGAATATATGACAAAACATTGGTTGGTTTCCTGTAAATGCTAAACTTAAAGGTGTTGCCTTCCCTATGAATCAGGCAATCCAAAAATGGCAATTTTCCATTCTCCTCAATTTCAATGGTAAAATTAATGGAAGGGGCTAAGTTGTTAAGCAATGGCAGAAAGTTATCTAGATTTTCAGTGCATGGCCAGAAGCAAAGTACGTCATCTACGTACCTGTACCATACAGCATTATTGGGTAAAATGTTATTTAGCAATTTCTTCTCAAAAAACTCCATGTACAAATTACTCAAAACTGGGGAGAGTGGATTGCCCATTGCCATACCGAATTTCTGCTCAATATATTCATCTAGAAAAACAAATTTGCAGTCTTTAATGCATAGCTTAATCAATTTTAAGATAGCATTTTTGGTGATAGGGAGAGGGATGTTATCAAGTATTTCATCAAGATAGTCCAAAAGGTCGTCAACAGGAACTTTGGTAAATAGAGATTTAACATCAAAACTCACAAGCTTAAATGTACCAGTTACCTGTAAAAAGTTTTTCTACTAAATCAACATTGTTTTTTATGTTGGAGTCCGAAATTGTGCCAACTAAAGGGCTTAGCAAGGAAGTTAACCACTTTGATAATTTATAGGTGATAGAACCCACAGAACTAATAATAGGTCTGGCTGGATTATTGGGCTTGTGAGTTTTGATTAGTCCATACATGTAAGGCAGGGAAGGAGAACGAGAGGAGAACTGTTTAATGAGTTGATCATTACCCTTTAAAACTGTTTTCATTTTCTTATTGAACTGAGAATTCACCGTTTCAATGGGATTGTTCCTTAGCTTCGAGTACGTTACATCATCACTTAATAAATCTTTCATTTTGAGTATGTAATAATCTTTTTTCATGATAACTACTGCATTCGACTTGTCAGCTTTCGTAATGTGCATTTCACTGTCATTTACGCATATTCCTGGATCACGTGCCACCAAGTGATTTATTTGCATTATGGATTCCACGCGCCACTTCCAATCCTTCTCTACAAGCTACCCTGGTCTTTCTCCTTTCGTTGCTGAGTATTCATCTGCATTAATCAAAGCACACAAGCTGAAACTTCGGAAGAATTTTCTCTGTCAGTGCCTTGATGAACAAGTCACACCCCGTTCTATGCTCCCGAATAGTTTATTACGTGTTTCCGACCGACCTTTCGAAGATTTTCAACAAGGTGAAGAAAACTCGTCTCTTCAGTTATGACTGGAAACTGAAGCTTCTTCCAATGAGTTCTCGACAATATCATGGATGTTCATAATTTTTGTGATTCGTTCTATGAATATTGAAGCAAATGTGGTCTTATCACAGCATGCCATGTGCTAGGTGTATGGCTCCTCCCTTTTTCTGACAACAGATTTGGGGATCCATACATGTATTAGGTGATAAGATAGAAACAGAACGTAATCACAAAAATGTAGACAGCTAAAATGCATTACATAATGACGAGTACTGAATATTTTCTAATATAGAACATTCAGGTTAAACAAATTCGGGCTGAAATGATACATTGTGGTTCGAAGTTTTAAACAACAAAGTTCACTTCATGCACCACTGTATCGAGGTTACTCCATCCGACATGCGGGCATTTTTCGAGGCAAATCATCACAGTGGTGCCACGTCTCCTAAAACGTGCGAGCCCATGAAACACGGGGCAGTGCTGGCGAGTGTACCTACTTGAACAGGATATCTTCCATTTGGCTAATACCCAATTCATCAGCATTGGTAGTGCCAGATGGCAATTCAATTTCAGGCGACAGAAGGATGTTGGTGTGAAGACATACTTCTCCTCCCTTCGCCCTGAACCGGTTGCAGCGCCTTCTCAACCCTTTCAAGACGCAGCTGCTTTTCGCACTAGTGAGAGAGTGTCTAATATTACACTACATCTACCACGATCAGTGAGTGGCATTTCGAGGGCCTGGTAGACCACCGCTCGAGGATGTGAAGGAGGTGTAATTGTATCCATATGTCATTGATATTTATATACGGGCCCCAGGAGCAAAGAGCTACTACCTACCGGGCAGATGAGGGAACCGAGCGCTGGTCGATGTGGGTAGGGTACCTTGTCACCCACGGGGCCACCCATTTTAAAAAGCAGTTCCAATGCCCTGAAAGTTTGCCCATGACGTTGCTGAGACCCCCTTCCCCAAACATCTCCCGGCCCAGACACCCAACCATCTAACACAGGATGACCCCAAGAGTGTGGTTCCTCCAGCCGGCGGCAGTGTTGGCTCATACTGGCAACCTATTGCCTGGGAACCATTTAGTCTGGTCTTTCACTGGCGAACTTTCTAGCATGGGAAGCGCTTTGTCTCCGAAATCGGGCAGAGCAGGGACTGGAGTCCTTTCTAGTCTAGCTCTCCAGGTCTCAGAGACATGCAAGCACCCACACCACGGCAAGGCAGATTACGTTGGAGGGGGGGGGGGGTTAAGTTGGGCTAGGGATTTTTGATTGCGAATGTACTGTAAATTCTGGTATACTAATTAAAAAAAATATTTGTCAATTACATATTTAATTGCTACTTACATACAGTACTTACTTATGTACCAACTGTAATTCCTGCATAATATCCACTTATATATGCTTACCTATTTACATACAGTACCTATATATTGAAGTGCATACCTGCTTACATATATGCCTACATACCATGCATATTGTGTTACTTATATACGTTGATACACACATACCTACCTCTATTCCAACCAACCCTACCTATTTATATACCTATTAATATCCATACTATAGTCCCGTTACTGAATGCTGCTATTTAATGACTTGCAGTAAATACAGCGCCTTTTGGTTTGATACGCATACTTCAATAACTTAGGGGCTGCGGGGGTTGGAATATAATATGCTACTCTCTTCATCCATGCTCGATTTAACCTAAAAAATGTAGTGGGCAAGCATTACCGGCAACCAATTTTATGTCTCCATATAATAATCATGGAGTTATTACCCCGTCATCATGATTGTTTGGCCCATGACTTTGTATTCACTTAGCCTTTTTATGCATACAGACTCGTGGCTGTACGCGAGGCCGGGTTATACGACCACTGGCTATCGGATGCCATCCCTAACTCAACCACTTGTATGAACCCATCCGCCACCACCACTGTCACTTCGCCCCTAGCTGTCGCCAATATATGGGTATGTTAAAGTGATTATGGTCATACCGGTTACTCATCATACAAACTAAAGAGATTAGGAGAATATAAGTGATAAACAACTTCAGCTATAATGGAGGATTGGAGGATTGATTAATTGTTTTATTTTTTGGCGACTAAGGTCGCCGTCGGGCAAAAGATGGTTTTGGGTTTTAGGCCTATCGACTCATGGTATTGGTCATTATAGAGCCAAATAACTTATGGATAGCAAAGTTACAAGTTTTACAGAACATATGAATAATATACTTTGTGTAACATTAAAACCACAATATATATATATATATATATATATATATATATATATATATATATATATATATATATATATATATATGTTGTGTGGGTGGAAGGTAAACACAGGATAGAGCTTCGAGTTATTTATTTCTCTTACGTTTCAGACTACACAGAGTCCATCTTCAGAGAGAAATGACATAGGGAAGAGGGTACCAGAGCTATATATACCGGTGGTGGCCTACACTGCACCTGCCACTACTTAATCTCACCTGACCTCACCTCACCTGACCTCACCTCACCCCGTCCTTTCTTTTACACTCCAGGGCTATATTGGCTGAGTAACTACACCATTTCATAAATCCTTCCCTATGATTATGAACATTCTTTGTACAAATGTACAAATGTATGAATAATACCAATATAGACAATAAATTGAGGATGCTAAATAATGTACAGAAGGATATCCAGTTTACTGTTGAGGAAGAAAATGAGAACATGCTACCATTTCTAGACACTGTAATTAGAAAAACAGAACAAGGCGTAAAATTCTCGGTATACCGAAAACCCACTAACAAAGATGACTTTATTCACTATCTATCTGCTCATAATGCTAGGATTAAGTCTGGGGTGGTGATAGGATTTTTTCTAAGAGCTTACAGGATATGTAGTAATGACAGCTTGGACCATGAAATTGAATATATAATAGAGGCATTTAAGAAATTAAAATACCCTGTAGGTTTGCTAGTTAAACTTAAAAACAAAGCACTCAAGATAATCAAACGAAAGAAAGATGAAACTAATATCAGCGAGAAAAACGAGAAAAGATTTATATGTGTACCTAATTCTAATATTGGCTCGGTAATTGATAGACAAATGAACAAGGTTGGTTTAAAAATTGCAACATCATCTGGAAAGAGAATCGGCGAAATAACCAAGGCAAACAAGGAAAAGCGTGTCAATAATAACAGCGTGATATATAGTATACCATGTAATGGGTGTGACAAGGTGTATATAGGAGAAACAGGAAGAGGTATAAAGAAAAGATTATATGAGCATAAAGCTGACGTAAGGAAACACAACACAGCTAATTCATTGGTACTACATATTGAAGAATGTAATAATTTACCCGGATGGGAGGGTTCATCAATCATTCACAGTGGTTTGGAAAAGAAAATGAGGAAGGCATTAGAAGCAGCATACATTTGTACAAAGAATGTTCATAATCATAGGGAAGGATTTATGAAATGGTGTAGTTACTCAGCCAATATAGCCCTGGAGTGTAAAAGAAAGGACGGGGTGAGGTGAGGTGAGGTCAGGTGAGGTGAGGTCAGGTGAGATTAAGTAGTGGCAGGTGCAGTGTAGGCCACCACCGGTATATATAGCTCTGGTACCCTCTTCCCTATGTCATTTCTCTCTGAAGATGGACTCTGTGTAGTCTGAAACGTAAGAGAAATAAATAACTCGAAGCTCTATCCTGTGTTTACCTTCCACCCACACAACATACTTGTCAATATGAATCATTCACATATATATATATATATATATATATATATATATATATATATATATATATATATATATATATATATATATATATATATATATATATATATATATATATATATATATTGTTATAAGAAAACAAATAACATTATTTCAAAGAGTGGTTTGAAGTTGAGGTAACCTCCACACGCTCCAATGAGAAGCTCACATTTGCTAGGACAAAGGCAAAGGTAAAGGAGAGGTATAGTTGGCCATAGGAAAAAGTAGCCTATACTGCTATGTTTCGTGACTGAATAAGTTATCTGGTATCACTTTCAGGAGTAGACATGACCAAACGAGAACAAGTTATTATTTGTAGTTTAAGATTTGATATGAATATTTCATTTGCATTTTTTTTTTTTTTTACAATATTGTAATTATTCCATACATGGTATTAATTAATAGCTTGTTACTTAATGGGGTTTTAGTTATCGTATGGGTTTCTCCTCCTCCCCTATCCTTGTGCACATTTGCTTCTCTTACCTTATAGTAATATAGTAATAATAATATAGTAATATTATAAGAACATAAATCAAGAATGGGAAAGATAAAATGAAATAACGGGTGTTTGATATACGTCTGGTTGGAGAGAAAAACGGAGGAAGAGAGTGAGCAATGGAGAGAAAGAGGGAAGGATGAAGCAGGGGAGCTAGAGGGAGGTCGCTTAATATTTAACGCATAAAACTGACGTCAAAATAAACAGTTTGACCGAATGAAGGGATAATTCACACTAATTATAGAATATCACCACATTGCACGTAAATAGCAACAATTATATACCGCCTCAATGTAAGTAAATAGCAATAGTCATGTCAAAGGAAAGTGAAGAGGAGAACAGAATGATATCGTACATCTGGATATGCGGGTCAGTATTACCTGATGATATCTAGTTGAGGCATATTTGACGTTAGTTCAACTACTTGTGACCAATAGTACTAATAATGCTTTTCAAGACAGGTATCACGCCAGAGACACCTAACCAACATTTGCTGGATGCAACATGAAGACCACGACGACCAATTATAACAAGCCACTCTAGAATAGATGTAACCATTGGACGGGACATATAAAAAAAAAAAAATCAGTGCAGACAAAATGCATTATGAAAGTCACTAAAAATCACAAAAATAGATTGGGGGTGAGTAAAAGTGCTTTGAAGGGCAAACAATATCACACTGAAATCTGCTGTAAATATTAAGGTGGTGCCAAGGAAACCACCATCCTTATTAACAATGGAAATACAACACTAAATCCTATGATAGTAGCAGGCATACTCTTTGACAGACAGCGGTCCTACAATATGTTACATGAAGTTGTAGTCGCAAACCCACCCTCCGGGACTGGTTGTGACAAACTGCCTTTCTTGGAATAGAAAAGTCAAACATGACTGAATGGACACTATAACCAAAGGGATTTAGGAATGTAAGATGGGTGTCATAAAAAGCAGATGGAAATCCGGTGAGACAAATGTACAGGAAGATGAGTCTTGAATGTGATGAAGATAATACCAACACCTCTTCATCAATGACTGAAAACAGAAATCTTAAGGAAGAACAGCAGCATACACCAACAATCCTTGGGGAGGACTATAAATATTCGGTTACCCAATAAGCAGCAGCATGATGCACAAAGTTTAACATTGCAGAGGAGAAGATTTCACAGCTATATTGATTAATTGATTGATTGATTTATAAAGCATGTCCTAAAGCATTTCGAAATGCAACATTTAGGTTCATATACCACCCAACATAAAATGGTCATCTACATCATTACTAAAATATTTACAAACACCAAACAGGCTTCACTCTCCCGAAAGGGATAGGCAGCATAATTAAAAGAACATATGAATTAAAAGGCACATTTATACTAAAAGAATCTGATTACCCCAAAAAAAATATTTGAAAGAACAAAACTATAAAACATTGAACTATCTAAAAAGTCATAAACATCATAAAATTCGCAATTTGTGGAGAAAACCAGCCTCCTCCACAAAGGAGAGGGTGTTCCCTCCCACACTACAAGCCTCCTCCCAGAGCACCTGGGAGAGACTGCAAGTACCGTCAGCCACCAGGCACCCGGAGAGGTGCCTACGACGAAGGTCCCTAAGGTTATGACACTCGACAATAAGATGCCGTACTGTCAGAGGGACCAGACAATCATCACAGTAAGAAGGGTGTGCTCTCTCCAATAAAAAGCCATGAGTCAATAGTATATGGTCAATACGGACAAGAGCCGCACCCCTAGCCAGGGAGTAAGCCCACTCATTCCCATCGACACCCACATGAGCCGTGACCCAACAAAATGTAACTCTGCGGCCACAACGAACCAGGAGGAAGAGTTAAAAATTGCACAAGGCCTGCAAGGCACTAGACTCCGACTAGAGGAATCGCTAAAAATAGTAAAAGAAGATGAAGGAGAGTAAAAATCACTTGGAGGGCATATTAAATGGCCGAGAGCTCAACAGTAAAAATTGACATGACAGAAGGGAGCCTGCCGCCACGGCAAAAGTCATGAAAGACAACTCCAAAGCCAATTCCAGTATCAGACTTTGACCCATCTGTGTATACAGGGAGGGACTCCCTGTGAGTGAAGGCATGTTCTAAAAACAGGGAACAAGCTATTGCAGGAGGAAGTTATTTCTTCTTGTCTGTAAAGCAGTTGCAGGGAAAAACTTCTGGAAGAAGCCATGGAGTCACCTTAAAGACCCTCACAGTACAATTCTGGAAGTCATCAATGCCCATTTCCTCCATAGCCTTCCTGACCCGGAAGCCAAAGGGCCATGGTGTACGAGAATGTGAAAGGTAATAATTAGACATGATATCAGATGACACCGCCAAGCAAGGAAGGGAGTCGGGAAGTCGATGTAATCGATGCCAACAACGAACCATTGAGGACTGGCGACGGAAATCAAGAGGTGGCTTATTAATGTCCACCAGGAAACTGGTGATTAGAGATGACCTAAAGGCTCTGGTCGTCAGACGTACTCCAGCAAGATGAACCGGATCTAAAACTCTGAGACGGGCATCGGTTGCAGAGGGGTACACCTCACACCCATAGTCGAGTTTTAACCTAATAAGAACATGGTATTGGCGGAGGAGGGTGGCCTGATCCACCCCCCATCACGTATGGCCCAGAAACGTCAGCCTTGAGGCAAGAGACCTTAAATGTACGTAAGTGGGGAACCCAAGTCAAATGTTTGTCGAAAAGGAGACCCAAAAAGCGAGTCTTCTCGACACAGCATATCCGATGACCATACATGAATAAGTCCGGATCAGGGTGGACACCTCGGATGCGGCAGAAGTGCATAGCAACTGTCTTGGCAGAAGAAAATCGAAACCCATGAGAACCAATCCAACGTGACACCCTGTCAGGGGAAAACTGCATGCGCCGCTCCGCCACTGACAAACGGGATGCAGCAAACCAGACTGCCAGGTCGTCAACGTACATCGAGTTTGCTATACCGTCCGGAAGGGATGAGGCAATGGCATTAATTGCTACTGCAAACAATGTGACTCTGAGGACGCTTTCCTGGGGGACGCCCTCCTCCTGTGCAATAAATGCTGAGAGGGTTGTAACAACCCTCACAGAAAAACTGCGACCACTAAGAAACTCTTTATTGAAACATGGTAGGCGACCCAACAGTTTTTTTGTTTTGTTTTTATCCCAGGAGCCAAGAGTTACTACTTACCGGGCAGATGAGGGGACAGGTCAGGGTACCTCTTTCCCCACGGGGCCAATCGTTTTAAAAAGCAGCCCCAATGGCTCAAAAATTCACCCACGACAATGCTGAGAACCCCTTCCCCAACATCTCCCAGTCCAGACACCCAACTATCCAACATAGTACGGCCCTTATAAAGCAGGTCCTCTGGAGGGCAGCACTGTTGGCCCGTACTAGCAGCCTAATGCATGTGAACCATATAGTCTGGCCTCTCACTGGCGACCTTACTGGCACGAGCAGCCCTCTCTACCCGAAATCGGATCAGAACAGGGGCCAGAACCCCTTCTATTCTAGCTCGCCAGGTCTCAGCGATACTCAGGCCCCTCTACCACATCAAAGCAGTTCCCGTTGTCAGGGCCGCTTACAGGGTTTATCGACACAACATCCACCTGCTAGGTCTTCTCTTATTTGCAACCATCTGCATACTACCACGACCAGATAATGACGTCTCGAAGGCCTGGTCGACCACCTCCCGAGGAAGAGATAGGGGTTTTTCGTTATACAAATATCATTAATTATGTTATATTGGCTCCAGGAGCCAAAATCTACTAGCTATCAGGCAGATGAGGAGATCGAGCGCTGGTCACCACAGGCTGGGTACCTCTTCCTTCACGGTGTCACTCATTTTAAAAAGCAGCCCCAATGATGGTTCGAAAGTTTGCCTACGAGAGTGTTGAGCCCCCCTTCTCCGACATTTCCCGGCCCAGACACCCAACCATCAAACACAGAATGGCCCCTAGAGGGCAGTCCCTCTGGAGGCCAGCATTGCTGGCTCGTACTTGCAGCCTATTGCATGGGAACCATTTTGTCTGGTCTCTCAATGGCGACCTTACTAGCATGGAAAGCCCGCTCTCCCCTAAATCGGGGCAGAGCAGGGGCCGGAGCCCCTTCTATTCTAGCTCGCCAGGTCTCAGAGACATGCAACCCTCCCTCCCCCACACCACCACCACCACGTGAAGGCGGTTCCCGTTGGGATGGAGAGGAACCACGAAGAAGCTTCTGTTGCAATTTATTTGACTTGGGTTTCCTTTTTGGAAAATGTGTGGCGGCATGAGTATTGTAATCAGGGGAAGTTTCATTAAAATGAGTATTTGATGCAAGAAACCGCTAAATATTGTCTTAATGGTTATATATCTGTCTATGTGTCTTGTTTGTTTAATCTCTGTAAATAATAATTGCATGTCTTTGTAAGAATAAATGTATTTATTTTCAAAGTTTTCCGTAATTGTAACGAATACTAAAGGTGAAAGAGCTGGTGACAATGATATGCATGAAAATGAGATTGATGACAATACTGTTGTTGTTACAGGGAATGTTTGTTGTGCTGGCAGCAGGGATCTTCATCACTCTCTTGGTCTTTGGTCTGGAGTTGGTCCTGTCCTGCTGTTGGTATAGAACCACAATTGGATCTTCACAATGAACAACAGAGAACACAACGTTTGCTGAATTGCGATGTAATATTTTGGTAACCTCTTCTTCAACTCTATGTCGAGCCCAATATGATGGACACCTGAGACTTGAAACTGTTGTGAAAGTTGAGGGTACTATCTATTTAAATTAAAGTGGGAATGACTTGTGGTATATTAATTATCTACTTATTACTAACAGACGGTAAAGTCCTATAGTCCAACCACTCTTAAAATGTGGTTTTGGTGGGGACGTCAGGGACCTCTCACCGTTTACAGGGTTGCCACGAATTCTGAGCTCTGACTTACAGAAGGGTGACCTGACATATCTTCACCTCAAGTCTGCCTCTGGACAATCTTTTAATCCTGGTCCAACCCTACACCATACCAAGACGCCAACTGGTGACCACGTGTCTTGCTTCCCCGCCTCCCTCTTCAACAATCATTCTTTTTTTCCTGTAATATTTTTTTCCACTTTTCTCCTCAGTTTTCTCCTTATTGCAGGGGAAATTTCCTCTGCTTAGGCCTTATGCTTGTGCTGGCGAGCCCAACAGAATAGACAGTGGAAGCACTTGACAGAAATTTGTATGTAACGTGTTCCAAGTGTAGGGAGTGATGGGTATTGCTGCTCATGATAGTTTTAACATTTATTTTTATTAAGGAACGAGTATAAATATCACTTCCATTTCTTCATAAAGTATTATAAACACAATTGTTGCATTACATACCCAACTTAGAACTCTGACGAATGTCAAATAAAAGTAGCAACATATTCGTAGCACCACTGTGAAATGTGTATGCCACATTTCTATATTATTACATACAGACTTTGTATTATAAAGTTTATTTGTCATTGACATACTTAAGTATACTTAAATATATATTATAAAATGGTTTTGTTACGTGTTCGGGTATTTTATATTATATCACACAAGCTACGAATCGCTAGTTTAAGAAACGTGGCGCCGCTGTAAACGGTGACAGGTCCCTCACGTCCACACCCAAACCATATTTTAAGAGTGGTTGGACTGTAGGAAGTATTATTTTTTAAAGGCTTTACTCATCTCATTGAATGATTCCTTAGACTGTTGATAAACTTAATTAAGATATTATTTAATTATTAATATAAATAACTATAATGAAAAATCTATAGATTATTATTTCATTTAAAACATTTATATCTCGATAAAAAATATATTTATAACAATGCCTAGAGAAAATGTGTAAGATTCTTCAAAAATTTCTTTTAAAGTTTACGTTTTAAATTTAAAAATAGTTTTTCTATATTTTGTTTAAAAATAGATAAAAATGTGTTTTGTGGTTAAAGTTTATTTATAAGATAAATCAACTTGAGACACATTCATGTGGATTATTCATTAAGAAACTGTGTGTTTTACGTGTGTGTCCTATTCTTAATCTTGTTTAAATTACTTTGTTTTGTCTGTTCCCTTGTGGGATGAACGACGCTATAAAGCTTTGTGCGATGTTTGTTAGTGTTTAGTTTGTTTTTATACTCGTTCAGTCATTGTTTTTGTATACAGTGCTTGATGCTATGTATATAGTCAGCGATTGGAAGATATAATTTTATTAGTTGTAGAGTGAACTCTCAATTTACATTTTGGGTGTGAAATGTAGTGTACAATAAGTGTTTACAGTATATACAATTATTACACACACTCTATTTCATATATACAGTATAATCCAAATGTAAAAGGAGAGTTTTCTGTAATGTTATTACTGATTTAGCAGTTCCATCAGCTTTTTCATTACCTCTCGGTCCTATATGGACGGGAAGCCAACGTATTTCCAAATTTATTTCTAAGGAATTAAGTATGTTTAAAACATGTTTTATTTATTGTACTAGGACCAGATGATTTTTGAAATAGTAATCTCTAAGGGCCTGTATATCACTCCCTGAATCAAAGTAAATAACATAATTAATTGAAGGGGCTTGTTTCCTTGTTCCTTGATTATATCGATTGCCATTTTGATGGCAGTAAGTTCTCTAGTGAAAACGAGCCTTCTTTGGGTAATAAGGATTTTTTCTCTTTTTTTTTTTATATAATCAGAAAAAAGGAAGGAAAAACTAAATCAATGAAAACAAAGTCCATGTGGCTATTGACATCCTTCATTCATATAAGGTCTGTAACAGTTGGATTTAAATGATTGAGGATTAAAAATTGGAGAAATTATCTAATTGCCAAAGAGCCACCTCCCCACATCCACTCCATAGTGGTGGGCAGTATTCCATCTGAAAACGAACATGACTCTTATAACTTACAGCTAACTGCTCGTAAGTTAAAACTTCACAAAGTCTGTAAAGAAAATCTAACTTTTGCGAGACCTTTTTAGAAACTGATTGAACATAGGATGTTCAACTGAGGTTATCACCGAGGGATACACCAAGGATATTAATACTTGATGATAAGGGAATATTTGTATTATTGAAAGTTATGAGTGATTCAGAAGGGATATTTCTATTGGAAAATTGAATGTATTGAGTTTTATTAGCAACAAATGAGACCAAATTCGTCTGTCTCCATTCGATGATTATGGATAAGTCCTGATTTAAAGAGATTGCAGTGTTAAAATTGGAGTTGAGAACATTAGGTTTTACGAATGGTAGATTAAGTGTTAATGAACTATGAAGTGTTGAGGTGTCTGCATAAAAGTGGATAGGGTTGTGGGTGACATTTAAAAGATCATTGATGTGTATAAGGAACAAAATTGGGGCCAATACTTATCCTTGAGGCCGAAGTTGAGGAAGGCCAGCATTAATGGAATGGAATGTTGAAAAAATACCTTCTATCATAACACGGATTTTTCTATTGTTGAGATATGAGGAAATATGTGGGACTATTGATGTAAGATCATAGGTAGGAAGCTTGGATACCAAGGATCGGTGCCATACTCTATCAAAGGCTTTGAAGATGTCAAAGCTATTGTATGAGTTTCACCATGCTCATCTATTGACTGAAAAATATTATGTGTAATATAACTGTGTATATCGGCAGTGGATCATCCGTGCCTGAATCCATATTATTCATTGTTTATCAGTTTAATATATTACGATTGCAAATACTTTACCCAGAGTGGATCAGATGAGGTACCTTTTTTGGGCACTGGGTGGATATTTGCTTTTTTCCAAATTTTAAGGAAAGAGGCAGTTCGAATACATAAACGGAATGGTTTAGAGAGAACTAGCAGCAATACCCGACGTTGTCCGGGGATCTATCTATCAATCTATATATATCTATCTATATCTATCTATCTATATCTATCTATCTATCTATCTATATCTATCTATATATATCTATATATCTCTATCTAGATAGAGATAGATAGATAAATAGAGATAGATAGATAGATAGAGATAGATAGAATTAGATAGAGATAGATAGATAGATATAGATAGATAGATAGATAGATAGATATAGATAGATAGCTAGATAGCTAGATAGAGAGAGATAGATAGATAGATAGAGATAGATAGATAGTAATAGAAATAGATAGATAGAGATAGATAGATATATAGATAGATATAGAGAGATAGAGATAGATAGATATATAGATAGATATAGAGATATATATATAGATAGATAGATATAGATAGACAGATAGATAGATCCCCGGACAACGTCTGGTATCGCTGCTAGTATTAAATAAAAGAACCAGAACCATAATTACGATATAACCTAGAGCTGTCAGCTTAGACCGGAGCTATAAATGGAGGTTATCCACACTGGATGGTGGTGTTAACCTGAAAGAGAAGGCGCTCTCTGCTGGTAAAATTAAACCCCATTACAATTAAATGACATTGTATTGATCTATATCTATCGATATATCTATCTACCAAAAATAAAATTAGACCGAGGACATTCCCGGGACTACACTGGTCAGAATTTGTCAACAAAATTTTGTTTTTGAAAATTGTACCTGGGATTCGAACCTGGGATCTCTCTTTCTCTCTCTCTATCTATCTATCTATCTATATCTATCTATATCTATCTATCTATATCTATCTATATCTATCTATATCTATCTATATATATCTATATCTATCTATCTATCTATCTATCTATCTATCTATCTATCTATATCTATATATCTATCTATCTATTATTGTTTATAATATACGAATAAAGGAATAAAGAAAAAACGAAGGAAGGAATGAATAAAGAAAAAATGTAATAAAGAAAGAATTGCTATATATGTCAGGATTCGAACCACGACCCATTTCATTGCTAGACTAAGCCGTTAACCACTACGCCACCAAATGACCATACAATAAGTAGAAAGAAACTAACTATATACTTGGGAGCCCTATGGGGTAGCCACCACACATTAACTTGTGTTTTACTGAAAGTGTTTGTCTAAGGGAAGTTATTGACGCGAGAGAGAGAGAGAGAGATAGATAGAGAGAGCGTGCATTGGGGCCAAGACACTCTCCAGGTATTAGCGGTAACACGTATGTAAAAATGATTACTCTCGGTGAAAAGATGACGGCGTGCATAGCGGTCATACAGACAAACAGACAGACAGACTGTTTTATATATATAGATGGGAGCCAATTCTGAGGAGCAATCTTTTAGAACAACGGCAGGGATATCACCTGGGCTGAGGACCTTGTCATAAATTTAGTTATCTAAGATTCTTTTAATTAGTTTGGTCTGGATCTTCAAAGTGGGAATTTCTGGGGAATCAATATTGAGTACGGGAACATTGTGTTCCCTATTTTCCATGGTTTAGTTAGTGGAGAATATACAGGCAAGGATGTTGTGTTTTCCACGTGGATATATCTGATGATATTGTTACACTACTCACTCCTGTGGGAGATCTGGAACCATTGGTGTATATTACATAGTGAAGACCTTTTCTTTGTATGTGTGTGGTACCCCGTGACTTGTGAAATCACTATTTGTTGATGTAGCATTGGTTCGCATGCCAGAGCTATCCTGTATTAGAGGCGTTAGCCCTCAGTCAGCTTGTTCGAGTGTGAGAGCATCGATCATGTGAGGGTACAGTTGGACACATTTGTTGACAAATATGATTATAAAAAAGTTAGAAAATTAAACCGTCTTCTACCGAAAAAACAACAATAAACAAACAGCTGGACTTGGGAGAAGGTGATAAATAGGCTGGACTACAAGCACGAGGGATAAGATTGATATTAAGTGGCGCAACAGCGAGGTCAAATACCATAAGGAAAAGGTGATAGAGAGGTGTAACAGCAAGCAAGAAGGAAATAGGAAGAAATGAGGGACAGTTGAAGAAATGTAAACTTGTAACTTGGGCCGAAGAGGCGCCAGTACCATTAAGGTATTGCCCACATCATTACAGGCAATACCCCCCTATGGGGCAAGCACGAGTTTTAAAAGGAATACAGGGATATCTGTCTAATATCCAAAGGATAATCTATATTCAGTAGTCTATCCCACTACGATAGTGAACAATGGAATGTGCCTTTATTTAAAGGATATACTGTAACAGATATAATGTAACAGATGTTTGTTATTACTTTTCAACTAATCAACTTCATTTATCTTCCCCTTCACCCTCAGCTCAAATCATGATCACATTAATTTTTCTTCTCTTCTATATCCACCTACGTTAATGCTGTATACATTTCTATAAACCTGGGTTCTTCATGCTACGGCTCCCGAATTCCTTCATACTGGGTCGCAGGCTCACAAGAATAAATACATGAATAAAATAGAATAATAATGTTCGTGACAATAAAATAAATATGAAGTTCATACACAAATCCACCTAAAATATTTTTATAATCGAATATTCATATATTTAATTATCAATAAAACAAAATCTTTGCACAAATATTAGCCTTCTTGAGAGAGAGAGAGAGAGAGAGAGAGAGAGAGAGAGAGAGAGAGAGAGAGAGAGAGGGGTAGGTGAGGCAGTGGCCACAGTGTTTATGATTCTGTAAATAATTCTGGTTAAAATGCTTTTAATCATAATTATTGCATTTCAATTGCTGGCCTTGTATTTTCTTAGATTGATAATTCTGGTCATATGTAAAAGATCTTTGTGTATGGGTCACGAGAATGATGTCATAGTAAAAACTGGGTCACGACTGAAAAAGTTTGAACTATTGGTGATTCGATACCATTCACAGTTTATGCTTCATTCCTTCCTTCTGACTCACCGTCTTCTCTACCTGATCATTCGTTACCCTCCTATAGCCCAGCCCATATTTCTCTCCTTCTCTCCCACTAACATTCCCCCCTCCCTCCACCTGCAACTGTTACCAGATCCGACGAGGCACAAACCAAGTCAGTCATGGATGGACTGTGGTCCATTGATCTGTCCGGTGCTGTACCTAGTATAAACCTTCCGTATACACATGCTAAAGACAATGGTACATTCGGCGGCAAAAGTCCTGTCGCCTCACCTGTTTCACCGAGACATGCAGTGTTCATGGACTCGAGAAATACGCACGTTTTCTACACCTAATAATATCGAGTCTATGAACATCGCGTGTCTCGGTGAAGCAGGCGAGGCGACACGACTTTTGCCGCCGACTGTACAAACAAAGAGTGTGCAGGAATGATATGTAAAGGAAACACAACTTCTTTTAATAAATACATAGGTAACAAATCATCTAGTGTGGAGTTAACTTTGAGTCATTTAAATATTTAAGAAACTTTACTTTATCTGAAACAACAGTTATTTTATCCAAAGAGGTATTTACTACAAGGTTATAAGACTCTTAATCTGTAGATTGTGTTGACACAAATGCTTTGTGGTGATACAGCTAACGCTAAAGAAATTGTCGCACTCGAACAAATTACGACAGTTTCTAACGCCTTGTCTTTATTCTGAATTATCAATCTTACAAGCTAATTAATGCAACAAAAAACACCCATTAGGTAACTTTTGGTTTCATTTTCTATGGTTGAGTTTTAATTTGTGTTATTAGTAAGAGTCAGTCAGGCCTACAGTGAGGGTGCTTTGGGATACCCTACTCCCCCTCCCGCTCCCGATATTAGTTGGCCAATATTACTCCGCAGGCATTTTTTTTATTACGCTGCAAAATGGGTCCTATTAAGCTGACCATAGAGGAAAAGAACCAGGCGATGGCATTAGCCAGGCAAAATCCCCAATATCCAATGTTGACTGTTGGGTAGTGAAGATAAGGAAGCTGTAGGCTGAGGTTGATGATTATTGTAAAAAATTGGCTGCCGGTATGCCAAAACGTATCAAAGCTGTGTTAAAAGTTTATGGAAAAATAACTAAATAATAATAATTCTTCATGACATAAAAAAGATTTGTTTCATTCATCCTAAAAAACTTTATAAGGTTAGTAAATCATCCGTGGTTACGGATTTCGGCTGGTGCGACGATTTCTTTTGCGTTAGCTGTATGTTGGAAAGGTAAGAAATACCTTATTCCTTATCTCACAATGGTCGGGGACCATATAGTAACCATCCACCCACACATATTGGACTTTCCTATTGTTCACACTGGTTCTCTTTTGAAAGTAATAATAATAGGTAGTTCCAAAGTGCTCAAGGTAGAAAATAGCATTACTTACAGGTGTGAAGGTACAGTAAGAAGTTGGGAGACTGGATTCAGGGACAATAAATGAAAGTTAACATTTTGCTTTCTCTGCTAAGCTGAAGGTAAACTTATAAGCTGGGCATACATATAAATGTAAGTATGATGTGAGACAGTCATCCAGTGAAGTTTTGTCTAAGGTGTCATTTGCAGTGTAATCCTCTGATTCAACAATGTATTGAAGTGATTTATCAACAATCAACAGTGTATTATATATCATGTGAGGGTATATGTGGTATATAAGTCTCTACCTATGTAGGTATTATTAATAGAGGATATATAGTATAACCGGTACTGAATAGGATAATCCCCCCTAACGGGAACCGCCTTGACGTGGTGGGGAGGCGTTTGTGTCTCTGAGACCTGGCGAGCTAGACTAGAGGGGTCTCCGGTCCCTGTTGTGCCCCAATTTCGGGGAGAGGGGGCTTCCCATGCTAAGAAGGTCGCTAGTGAGAGACCAGAATAATTATTCCCATCTTTCAGTTCTTCAACTGTCCCTCTTTTCTTTTCATTTCCTTCCCCTTGCTGTCACACCTCTCTATCACCTTTTTCTTGCGCTATAGGACCTCGATGTCACAAATATTCCTACCGTCGTAGAGGCCTCATGGTTCGGAAGCACAATGTAGTCTCTGCTCGTTTAAGGCTTGGCTACCAGCCACCATGGCAGGTTGCTGGGATGCAGGGTGACTCGTGCTAACACTATAGAGCACTATTGCTTTCCCTGCCCCACTGTCCGAGACTTGCTGCCCTAGGGTCTGCTACTTACCATGTGGTTTGTCGACACCTGCTGAGCCATCAGATTTTGGAAGAACTTCTTGTATGCCACCCTCGTTTTGGTGGATTTAAGTAGGTCATAATATAAATATTTGTCTGTATGCTTGTGCTTCATTCTGTTATGTTTTCGTGATGTGTGTGTGTGTGTGTGTGTGTGTGTGGTTGTAGTAATTGGATTCTCATGGGTCCCGCCTACCAGTATGTATTGTTGCCTGCCTCTTGATTGACGCTACGGCGTAAATAATAAAAATTAATTTAGTCCCCTAACATTGCTTAATCTTCTTTGTTTAGTACTGATTACAAGATATACAATTTTTTATGGATACCATTATTCTCAGCAATGATTGTAACGTCTAGATTTATTTGTCACAACTCGATATAACATTAAACAAAGAAATTATGACCAATAGAAATGAACAAGGCTCCCGAATATATTTATATAACTTTTCATTTTTGTCGTTTTTCTGCAGCAGGAATTAAATCAATGATGTTTAAAACATTTCATCCCATAAAATAAAACCACCTGAGCACAATGGTGTAATCAGATTACAAATAAAACCTGATTTAAGTGGAAGGCAAAAGAAATTATTGATTAATGTCGTCACCTACTTCAGAGCATTTTCAGTACATTGGAGCACCTTGATTCCTCCAAAGTTTGTCAGGAAACAGGACCGTATAAACAAAAATAATGGTGGCCTGTTACTGGGAATAGCTTGTAGGAATCATTATCTCCAAAGATAACTGAACTATTTCCTCCCATTCATATTAAAATGAGTTGTTTGGTTTTAATCAATAATGTTTGTATTATGATAAGCAGTTAAGGGGGTGTGGGAATAGAGGGACAGGCTTGGGGGTTAGGTGGGGTGCGGGAATAGGGGGACAGGCTTTCTACCCACCCCAAGCCTGTCTCCCTACTCCCACACCTCCTTAATGTAAGAGAGTGACACAACACCTACCTGGACATCAATGCCAGGAGGAAAGGGTCTGGTGTGGTGGTCGGTTGTGGGTCCCAATAGTTATGGTCTAGATCTACATTGGTTATATTATGGAGAGTCAGTGTTTCCATCAGTGGGGTGAGGTCAGGTACGGGCCCATGTATTTCCACTTTCACCTTTGTTGGCTTGAGGTGAAGCAACAAGTCTGAGTGTCCCTTTACGTGGTCCTTCACCAACATCACTTTACCACGTGGGATGAGTCTGGTGATGGCAGTAATTACTTCTTTGTTGTACTCGGATGCTTCTACTACTCTCCCCCAACTATTAATCTCAGCTTCATGTAACATTTGAACCACCTCCTCATACAGCCGGTCTGGTACTACAGGTTTTATATAGTGATGTACCATACCGGCCATATGTAGTAATAAATAGATAATGTCATTTACTACAAACGGATGTGGGTCAACTGCTCCCTGAATTATTGTCTTGAGAGTGGAATGTGGATGTTGCTGGATTGTATTCACCACATGTAGGGCTCCAAGGTAATCCTGCAGTCCTTTGTGGGGAGTAGAGTATTGATGGTCTTCTCCTAGTGGTGTCTTGATTATTTTAATTGTTAAGAACGCAGACAACACTTCCTGGCAGGGTATTCCTGTTTTCTTACATGTTGAGATTACGTGTTCCAGTATGTGTTCGGTAAACAGTACACGTTTGTCAATGACAGCCTTCAGCATACACCGACATAGAGCATCCACACACTCCTTCACCCGTCTTTTCAGTTCCATCCCACACATAACTGCGAGTTCTGGGTTCTTATTCAGCAGTCTTTCTTGAAGTTTCTGGACAATGAGTTTGTGAGCCCAGAAATACAGCCGAGTTTGGGACTCTGCCCCTGTCACACTCTTGGGATTATGTGTGTACTGCCATGCCAAGAACACCAAACTCAATGGCAATTTGAAATGCTCCTGGACACAAGTCATTTTTATTATTTGTGGTAACTTGTTAATGTCCATAGTGTTGTTAAATATCTTGACGTAGTTGACAATGAAATTTATCCTGTCTATTTCTCGTACCCCCAACAACTTTATGTTATTTACTTGGTACTCTTTGGGGATTATTTTTCTGAAGTTACTAATAGCTTCAGGGCGACATGTGAAGAGCATAGTAGTGTCTGATGCATTTTTAAATGTACTTAATATTTCCGACACAGTTTTCATACTGTGTTCATTTGCCTCATCTAGCCCATCTACAAGAAACAAATTATTACATTTCTTGATGATGGGCAGCATGAGGTTTCTATACTTTGTATAAGTTGTGGGTAACACATTCTGCATCAAGTCATTAAGAGACTTGAGGTGTCGGTCACGACACTGTACTCTAAGAATGAGGTGGTATTTGTCTAAACCTTTCATCTGACCATCACCTCCTGTTAACCACTCATGTGTAATCATTGTCAGCAGAGTAGATTTGCCACTACCAGCCTCACCCTCAATCAGCAGCAGTTGTGGCCGAAAGGTGGCAAATTTAGACATGCTCACAATCTGACTTGAATCTAATATGATGTCCATGCCATTTTCGTCTTTCTCTCCGATTAGCATTGTGGAGAATATCTTTTCCACCTCTACTTCTACATTATTGCTCATCAGGAAGAGTAGTGGGTTAATTATTATTGAAGAAGTTTGAAAATCATTTTTTGCATCGGAGATCATGTTACCTTGGATGTAATTATGGCAGTAAGACAACAGTTCTTCCTTTCCAAGCACTTGATGAAACACTTCATACAGACCATCCTCCATTTCGTTGGTCCTTTCTTGCAACTCAACATCACTACGGCTGTATCTTTCCTTAGCAGCTTTCAAAGCCTCAGTCAAAAGTTCTCTCAGTTTGTTTGCCATTTCATTAAATTTTGTGTAGTTCATAGTACAATCCTCATGAGCAATATCATTTCTGATATTCTTAATGCTGGTGAGGAGTGACTCTAGGTTTGAATCACCAGCCTTCCACTCGTCATTATTAAACGCTGCTACATGAAAAGCGAATAGCTTGTAAAGTAGGGTGAGGTCAGCTTTTCTGAGGGAGGGATCATGCAACATCATTTCCTCTTGTTCTCTATTGAACCTGCAATTACAGTCACCGATGTAAGGTTTATAGTAGTTTGCTCGTGATTTTACGCATTCTCTCTTTTTGTAATCGCTGATAGTTTCTCCGAGGGGTTTGTCAGGGGTAGCCCAATGGAATATTATCCAAAATGTATCCCTGGCTATGGTCTTCACTGCTTCCTCCATCTTATGAACATAGCTCCTTTCTCGGCTCCCTACCGATGTCGTCATATTGAATAGGTCCTTGGATTCGCTTTACAAACACAATGCACTTTCATATCACCACTGACCACTGATAAGTCTTCAATGATAATAACTCATTTACCATTTTGTCGGTATAAACATTTCTCGCACTAAACTTTCTTTTATTGTTTCAATTATACCATACTATTGCTTTCATTTGTCTTTAATCTGTTGAATGGAGATTAGATAAAGTTATGCAAATCAGAAACTAGCCACTGTGTTTATATCATAACTATATGCGACTTAATTAAGATGAGAATTTGTCAATATCACAAGTCTACTTATGCACAATATATATTTTATTTATCCCAAGGAAGTTCTACACTTTTTCAATTTCAAATTAAATAAGATGACTTTCAAATTTAAAAAACTGACTTTCATATTAAAAAAAAACTGACTTTCATATTAAAAAAAACTGACTTTCATATTAAAAAAAAACTGACTTTCATATTAAAAAAAAAACTGAATTTCATATTAAAAAAACTTGACTTCATATTAAAAAAACTGGACTTCATATTAAAAAAACTGGACTTCATATTAAAAAAAAACTGGACTTCATATTAAAAAAACTGGACTTCATATTAAAAAAAACTGAACTTCATATTAAAAAAACTGGACTTCATATTAAAAAAACTGGACTTCATATTAAAAAAACTGGACTTCATATTAAAAAAACTGGACTTCATATTAAAAAAACTGAACTTCATATTAAAAAAACTGGACTTCATATTAAAAAAACTGGACTTCATATTAAAAAAACTGGACTTCATATTAAAAAAACTGGACTTCATATTAAAAACACTGGACTTCATATTAAAAAAATTGGTAATCCTATTCCACTGGCAATAATATTTACTCTCACTCTAACACCACCTGTCTTCTCACTCTCCCTTCACTCTCACTCTTCTTTCCTGTCTTTCTCTCCACTCGCACTCCACTCTCATTTCACTCTGATTTCACTCTCACTTCACTTTGATTTCACTCTCACTCTTCTTTCGTGTCTTTCTCTCCACTCTCACTTCACACTGACTTCACTCTCACTCATTTGCTCACCAACACTCCTTGGACTCTGGTCAAGCACTATCAGCCATGGCTGTACTGTACATACCGTATCTGCTTAAAGAGTGTATCTATGCTTCCGGGAAGATATGGGATGGTCTTCTTCAATCTCTTTCTATCTGTCTGTATTTTTTTTTTATAACTGATATAAAAGAAAGATAAACTTTATATTTAATACCTTATCTCATATGCAAACTTATGGTTATGACTACTAATGTCTTTGTGTGTGTGTGTGTTCTCTGTTATGTTTTTTTTTTAATTAACTGAGACTACAGGAAGATAAACATTATCGTCAATACCTTATCTCAAATGCAAACGTATGTCCTGATTACAAATGTGTGTGTGTGTGTGTGTGTACCGAGTACCCGGTGGCATATTAGTCAAGTCTGGAAGAGTATATTTCATAGTGAAAATTAGAGCCAATCAGAGCTCGAGCTGGCTGTCCGAGCCAATCAGCGCCTGAGTTGCAGTGTTACCATCTCTCTCTTTCAAACATACATACACATATATTCTCTCTCTCTCTCTCTCTCTCTCTCTCTCTCTCTCTCTCTCTCTCTCTCTCTCTCTCTCTCTCTTATACACACACATACATCTCTCTCTCTCTCTCTTATACATGCATACATTCTCTCTTTCTCTCTTTCAAACACACACACATATTTCTCTCTCACACACACTATCTCTCTCTCACTATTATTATTATCTCTCTCATACACACATACACTATCTCTTTCTTTTTCACACACTGTCTCTCTTTCTCTCTCTTCATAAATAAGACTGTTGTGCGTCATTTTGTAAAGGTTATGTAACCATCATTTCATACCGTCCATGTACTGTTTTATTTGTATTGATTTTTTCGTTTTGATATTATAGTTATAATGGCATCAGGGTTAAGAAAAAGATAAATGTGTTTATAATCTTAGGCCTTTTAGCTGCTTATCTACGGCAAAATAATACTGTATATTATAGTAGCATCACGTCTATATAAAAGCTTCGGCTTAACAGACCTGTTTCCTCATTTATTCTAATGTAAACATGTACTATTCATACAATTGTAATATTGAGGCCAATAAATGTATAGTATCGTATCGTATCGTATCTTACACACACACTGTCTCTCTTTCTCTCTCTTACACACACACACACTCTCTCTCTCTCTCTCTTGTACATACACTCTTTTTCACTCTCTCTCTCTCTCTCTCTCTCACACACTCGCTCTATCTCTCTTTCACAGTATTATTATTATCTCTCTCTCTCTCTCTCTCTCTCTTACATACACACACATACATCTCTCTCTCTACCATACAAACACACATCTCTCCCTCTATCTGTGTGTGTGTGTTCACCCCTAGGTGGCCCCACCCTGTATCCCTAGAGCGGGCAGAAAGAGAGACAGTGTGTGAAAAAGAGATAATGTATGTGTGTGAGGAGAGAGATAATAATAATAGTGAGAGAGAGATAGTGTGTGTGAGAGAGAGAAATATGTGTGTGTTTGAAAGAGAGAAAGAGAGAATGTATGTGTGTGTATAAGAGAGAGAGAGAGATGTATGTTTGTGTATAAGAGAGAGAGATGTATGTGTGTGTGTATAAGAGAGAGAGAGCGAGAGAGAGAGAGAGAGAGAGAGAGAGTGTACAGTCTCCTCCACTCTCGCTTTCACCAGTCCAGCGTTGCCAACATATAGCCTGCACCCAGCATCGTGTGAGCTACCAGTTCCGACTCTCGCATCCGAAACACCTGCCAGTAAGAGCAAGGGTTGATGGCAGGTGTTTCGGATGCAAGAGTCGGAACTGGTAGCTCACACGATGCCGGGTGTATACGTTGGCAACACTGAACTGGTGAAAGCGGGAGTGGAGGAGACTGTATGTGTGTATGTATGTTTGAAAGAGAGAGATGGTAACACTGCAACTCAGGCGCTGATTGGCTCAGACAGCCAGCTCGAGCTCTGATTGGCTCTAATTTTCCCTATGAAATATACTTTTCCAGACTTGACTAATATGCTACCCGGTGGCATATTGGCCAACTGTACTCCATTCCCGCACCAATTTTGAAAACGGCTGGTCCAGACCAATTGAAGGGGTAACTTGTTTAAACATCGCAACTCGCTTACGCACGGCTCCATATGGTCTGCACATTAATAATGATAATAATAATGAACGGTTTATTGATTTGGCAGCCAAAGAGCTGAAAATACATAATAAGTTAGTGATTGATCATGAATGGGAATTACAATTGAAATATCTCTTAAATTAACTATATATATATATATATTATATACACATATTATAATACATACACTTACATCTTCAGTCTTCACATAGATATACATGGTATGAATAGATAAGTTTGTATGTGTATGTGTGTGTGTGTGTGTGTGGTGAAGTAGGGAGGGAACTCTGGAAATTGTTGGGTGGGGTGTCAGGTAGGGGGAGGTCATCATCACATCATGAAGGTGATAATTGTGGGGAAGGGCTAAAGCTGAATAATTATCATGTAGAGGTGTGTGTGTGTGTGTGTGGTTTTCCTTGGCAATGTATACACTCGTCAGCACTGTCGCGTGTTGCAGTGCTTGCACGTTTTAGGAGATAATGGCACCATTGTGATTCTAAGCTTTAACCAATAAAGTCAACTTCAATCGCCACTGTTACTCCATCTCAAACATGTAGTTTTTTTTTAGTGGTAAATAATCACAATGGTGCAACATCTCTTAAAATATGCCGATAGTTTTTGGAGACTGTATATGTACATTTACACTCGTACTCACATACACAATTCCATGTACTCAGAGTTTGAAAGATACTTATAGTACTTGTAGGCTTGTTTGTATTTGAACGCCATGTGTACTGTACATGCCCAGTACTTTTGAGAACGATTTATATGCAACCACACAAAGCAACACACTACGTGGGCAGCAATGGTATTGATAGTTTGGCTTTGGCAAATGTTATTGGGAAAAAGGGTGAACATTGAAATGCAAGGGTGAAGGGGTTCATGATGCGAGGTGAAGAACTAGACAATCCTTATATAAGTCCTTAAGAAACATTGGCTGCAATGTTTGCGGACAGATTTCGTGGCCGCTTCAATTTGCCATTTGCCAAATAGCTGGGTCGGCGTCCTTTTCCAAGACTGGCTGCTCCTCGAGGTTTTCCTGGCCCACGTCGTGCAATAGATGTTGGCTGGCACCGAATTTTTCCTCGGCCAGCTCCAGTAGTAGTCGCTACCTATGTTGTATAATACACTGTTCAGCAAGTTGGCACTTCTTATTTTTTGCAGTCTCTTAACTGCTGTCTTCAGCGGCCACGAAATCTGTCCGCAAACATTGCAGCCAATATGGCCAATGGCAAATCACATGGAAATGGCCATTGAAATATTGTATATAATAAGCTTAATAAATGTGTGTTTTTCCTTTTAAGAAACCATTTACTACTTCCCAAACAATCTAATTTATGTGTCCATAAAAATATTGTACTTACCTATAATTAGTGCATGCATCATGAGTAATGAATATATGTGTTTTTTTAAGAAGCTATATGAGAGGGAGGACTAAAACAGACGCTCTACAAAGCTTCAGGTCTGTTTCTTAAGGACTTATATAAGGATTGTCTAGTTCTTCACCTCGCATCATGAACCCCTTCACCCTTGCATTTCAATGTTCACCCTTTTTCCCAATAACATTTGCCAAAGCCAAACTATCAATACCATTGCTGCCCACGTAGTGTGTTGCTTTGTGTGGTTGCATATAAATCGTTCTCAAAAGTACTGGGCATGTACAGTACACATGGCGTTCAAATACAAACAAGCCTACAAGTACTATAAGTATCTTTCAAACTCTGAGTACATGGAATTGTGTATGTGAGTACGAGTGTAAATGTACATATACAGTCTCCAAAAACTATCGGCATATTTTAAGAGATGTTGCACCATTGTGATTATTTACCACTAAAAAAAAACTACATGTTTGAGATGGAGTAACAGTGGCGATTGAAGTTGACTTTATTGGTTAAAGCTTAGAATCACAATGGTGCCATTATCTCCTAAAACGTGCAAGCACTGCAACACGCGACAGTGCTGACGAGTGTATACATTGCCAAGGAAAACCACACACACACACACACACCTCTACATGATAATTATTCAGCTTTAGCCCTTCCCCACAATTATCACCTTCATGATGTGATGATGACCTCCCCCTACCTGACACCCCACCCAACAATTTCCAGAGTTCCCTCCCTACTTCACCACACACACACACACACACATACACATACAAACTTATCTATTCATACCATGTATATCTATGTGAAGACTGAAGATGTAAGTGTATGTATTATAATATGTGTATATAATATATATATATATAGTTAATTTAAGAGATATTTCAATTGTAATTCCCATTCATGATCAATCACTAACTTATTATGTATTTTCAGCTCTTTGGCTGCCAAATCAATAAACCGTTCATTATTATTATCTTTATTAATGTGCAGACCATATGGAGCCGTGCGTAAGCGAGTTGCGATGTTTAAACAAGTTACCCCTTCAATTGGTCTGGACCAGCCGTTTTCAAAATTGGTGCGGGAATGGAGTACAGTTGGCCAATATGCTACCCGGTGACAATAAATTCAAGCAAAAGTTACCATTCTTTGCCAGAATATTTGATTTCCAACTAACCTCGTCACCGAATCATTTAATTAAGGGACTCAGTGATGTAGTCAGAAAATTAGAGTTAGATGAGCCCTTCAAACATTGCTACGAAACACTACCTATATGGAAGGAGCTTGTTTCGTGGCATGGTCAAGAGGAATCAGCAGCGTCCAATTTTCATACACGATCACGGTGTACTTAGGAGAGAAAGTGTTAAGCATCAACCATGCGTAAACACTTTACAGATTTCCTAAAACATTTCCTATATTTTTTCAAGTCAAATGTAGGCTACAGCAAGAAGCACATATTTATATGAATACTATCATACAAATGTCCATAGTTTGATGCCTATGTCTTCTAGTAACCGTTTTATTGCATTTACTAAACTAATACATATCACTAGAATTTCTGAAGAATAAGATCATGAAAGTTATATGTAAATAGTCGTGGTCAATAATAATAAATCACATATGGGTATCTCAAACAATTTACTATCTAATATTTTCACGTTCACATAATTTTATGATGTTATTGTTTTAAGTAATGTTTAGCTGCTTGTAGTATTTAATTAAAAGATGGCACTTAACCTATTTGTTAGAAAGTTTGTCAGCTAAGGAACCGAGAGAAGCTGTCAAAATTTTACGTGAGTTGCTCGTATATGTATGATTATTTTTGACCGCAACTGTACAGTATATCAGAAACTATCACAGGGAGATTTTAGAATTGATGCAACCTCTTCATTATCATCCGCGGTAGTCCAACTGCCATATTAAACTAACTTGTGATCTCTCGCAACTTTCTAGATAATGACAACAAGAATTGTTATGGCTGAAGGTAGGCTATCCCTCCCTCTCTCTTTTTCACAAACACATACACACGTTATACTGTACCTTCTGTCTCGCATACATTACTTAATTGATATATCAAAATATATTCTCTCTCTCTCATACATTACCTCAATGACATGGCAGAATGTTTCCTCTCTCTCTGAGAAAATGCAAACATTTTATCAATCCGAGGACCCCAGCCTCATGAATCCAAAGAAGACAGCATAGAGAAAGAAAGATGAGCAGTTAGCTTAATAAAATCATATTAGCCCTACTCTTGAGGCCAGCCAGTCCTACACCATCAAAGACAGATTCACCAAAGCCATTTCATAATGACACACACCAAGGGATAAACCATCCACTGTAATGACAAGTTCTACAGCGTGGCAATACGTAAACAAACCTATGGGAGTCCAACGCACCACGGATGACACGAGCTGTAACATCCAGAGGTGACAGAGAAAAGTTAAGAGAATTCAACACATTACTTCTGATCTTTACAGATTACAGTCAAGTGAACCGCAGACAAGAAAATTAACATTAGAAACAATTCTATCCAACCACTTGAGATTGCAGTCAGCTGCTGAACACCATACTGGAAAACAGTACGTATTCCATTAGAGGCAACACAAAGGAGCTAAAACACCGCAGTAACAATGAGTGATCTCCAAACACACACCAAGCTCTATGCATAATACCCTTAACTTTTGGGAGACAGACCTCAATATCCTTCTCAAATGTCATCAAATGTAACTCCCAAATTTTCCACCTTCTCTAATACAGTCCCATCAAGAATCAAGGGTGGCCGTAAACAGTACACCGTGTGAGACCTAGAGAAGACCATTGCCCTTTTAGTCTTGCCAGCATTCAACTTCATACTCTACAACCTGCACCATTCACTAATCTTAACCAGGTCACTGACTGAGCAACATAAATCCTGGCACCAGGGGTCGGCACAACAACAATGAGGGTGGAATCTTCTGCACAGCCATATAAGGTCATTCTCCAAGATGTTAAAGAGTTCAGAAGTATTCAATATTAACAACAACGGACCCAAGACAATACCTTGGTACACTCCAGACATTAATTTTACACGTACACTCCGCACACTATCCATAACAACATACTGAGATCGAGCAGTGTGGAATAAAATAAATGTTCTTATCACATACCGTTCGCTTACTCATTGTCTAGATTAGGTGTGTATGTCAGGAGTAAAGTATTAATATTCGCCACCCTTGTTTCCACCACCGATCATCATTATTATTATCATACACAACTCATATATCCTAACACACACACACACACATTACGGTACTTTTTTTTCTATTTATATATTCCCATCTATGAATATATCATTGTATGGACACAGTAAGGCACTACCCCCTTAACTATAATCTACTACGATATTAACATAATGTGTAATATGTTAAAAGGTCATGTAAATCATTGTATGGACACAGGGAGGCTCTACACAAATCAAAGGAGTTAATTATAATATATATGTCATGCCTAAGAGATATACCATTTAACTCTTGTATGTACAGTTGTATGTACTATTGTATGTAACGCACCTGCCCCGCATCCGTTGAGGTTGGCAGATGGAGCCTCGCCCATGCCCGAGAATTACAAACTGTTTACTGGGGAGTTACTGCCATGGCTGGGTACCATGGTGGGGAGTTGGGTTTGCCTGGCTGACGTTCAGGAGAGTATCTCATCAGAGATGGATACCAGATCTAAAATCCTGCAACTTTAACTTTAAGTTTTAACAGTTGAGCAAGTAGGAAGTACAAGAAATATATGGCTGTTTATGGCAACATCTGGCAGTTTTTTGTAGTAAACCCTCGTATCTATATGAATGAATCACTGGGAACCCAGAGCCAATGTAAGGTGAAACTTGATTGGCTGAACTTTGAGTGGTGGTGAAGTAAATGTTATCATCCCATTTTACGTAAAGACGTTGGTTCAGTATCATTATTGACGTGTTTTAATGTAATAATAACAAATACTAACTCCCTGTGTTCCTAATAGCTAGAAAAAGTTAATTGTTAATTTATTGCCAAATCATTATAACAGTCATTGTGTGCCATTAGCAAATGGCCACAGAAATTGACAAAACATATACTCAGCAACCGATTTATTACAGGAGCATTGTCGTTTCTCTCCCTTCGAATCTGATTCATATTCGAATATTGTGAAAGCACGAAACAACCAACAAACCAATACTGCTTTCCTGTGCTGTGTTGCTATTAACGTATTGCAGATCAATAATGCAAATTACTCCATTGTTACTCTAACATTGTTCAATACATAACTGTTGTAGTATTATTTCTACCACATATTACTTTACGCAAAATGGGATGATAAGATTTACTTCACCACAACTCAAAGTTCAGCCAATCAGGTTCCACCTTACATTGGCTCTGGGTTACAAGTGATTCATTCATAAAGATACGAGGGTTTACTACAAAGAACTGCCAGATGTTGCCATAAACAGCCATAATTTTCTTGTCCTTTCTATTTGCTCAACTGTACAGTACAGTGCCGGATTAATGTTTTATCCTGCAGTCAGCCACAGTGCACCAACCTTCTGAACCACTTCAGGCTCGGACAACGAAACACCAGAATGATTTTCGGATTCACATCATGAGACGGCGCACGGTGATAAAGGAATGGTGGATGTCCTACATTAGGTGAGTGAGGCATGACCAAAATATCATTGACAGAAAGTCACGGAATCTTAATATTGTCATGATTATTATATTATTGTTAATTACCTAATGCCATCATTCATCTTCATTGGTATTATAATTCAATGAAGAGTAGGTGTTTTCATTTCAAATATATACTAAATTATAAAGCTCATAATTCATATTTAGTCATATGTTTGTTTGTTTGTTTTTTAATTAGTTGCGTCGTAGCGTCAATCAAGAGGCATGCAAAAATACATACAGGTAGGCAGAACCCATGAGAATCAAATTACTACACACACACACACACACACACACACACACACACACACACAAACACACACATCATGAAAACATAACAGAATGAAGCACAAGCATTCAGACAAATATTTACATTATGACCTACTTAAATCCATCAAATCGAGGATGGCGTACCAGAAGCTCCTCCAAAACCTGATGGTTCAGTAGGTGTCGACAAACCACATCAAGTGGCAGGCCCTGGGGCAGTAAGTGCCGGACAGTGGGGCAGGCCAGGCAATAGTGCTCTATGGTGTTAGTACGAGGTGCTTGACACAAGCGACACTCAGTGAAGGGAGGCTCACCCTGCATCCCAGCAACCTGCCATGGTGGCCGGTAGCCAAGCCTCAAACGAGCAGAGACTACATTGTGCCTCCGAACCATGAGGCCTCGACGACGGTAGGAATATTTGTGACGGCAGACAGACTCGTAATGGGTGATGGAGATACTCTCTGCATCCCTGCGTCGTCGTACAGGAAGGAGAGCGGTGGAGCGGACTCTAGAGAGGTAACATGTCAGAGAGAGGACGTCCAACACCACAAGGAGGCAGATGGCAGACTTCCTTTGCGAGTCTGTCAACTAAACCCTTGTGACATAAACCTACATGGGATGGTAGTATGGTACCCATAAGAATTTGATAGTCAAGCTACGATGACGTAATAAGGCCCAAAACGATAAAATCTGCTGAATAACAGAAGAGTTTGTGTTCTGAACACTAGTGAGGGAATGAAGGGCAGGTTTGGAGTCACAACAAATGGCAGCATTCACTCCACGTTGACAAACAAGACTAACAGCATCCAGAATAGTGTACAGTTCACGCAATGTTGAGCTGGAGTGGTTACAGAGACGACGGCCAACCCAGCCCCCCCCCCCCCCCCCCCCCCCCGAGACAGCAATCGGCGACTTAATGTAACGTATCGATGGAAGTAGGCTTAGCGGGGAACTGACTGACTCTCCAAGTCCCATACGTAACCTATATGTATTTTTTAAATGATCTCACACGTTTAGTTCCTGTACGGTTACTATGGTAACAGGAGTCGGACGTTACAGGCCAAGAAGGGGGTGGATAGGACTCATGGGAGTTAGAGACCTAATAGAGATATATATATTATATATAGGGTTTCTAATGGGAGGGCAAGAAGGCCGACATGTGACCAATATATTCTATTTCAGGCCTTCCAGATAAATTTCGGCCAAAATTCTGCCAAATTGTTTAGCCGATCAAGTCTTGTTTTTTTAAGGCCAAACAAAAATGTTCGCGGCCACATTTCGTGAATCTGGCCGAAAAATCGCCCATCTGGCAACCCTGAGTTAAACCTTAAAGTAGAACGTTCGTCAAGAAAATTAATTAGTTGCTTTTACATCTGGATATTAGGTTATTCTTGACAGAGGACAGTGGAATGTATATTCGAATTTTTAATAAGGTACGGAAAGGGTACGAAAAAAGTACGGAATAGGCCCCCCCAAAATAACGTAATTTCGTACCGTACCGTACTTAACAAAAATTATCGTACTTTTAGATTACAAAATAACATACCGTACCGTAATTCCGTACCGTACATCATACCATACTGCCACCCTTGTATACCATACAGACTGACCCAGTCAGCTTATTTCACAACTGCATAGTATACACGATTCATGCCAATGAGGCAATATTCCATCTTTTTGGATATCTGACTTCATCTCTTTACGACCATGAATGTTTTGTAGCTTAAATTACACCTAAATCACTATGGATTTGGGACATTATATGTTTCAAATATAGTTACAGTGATGGTAAATGGATATTTATATAAAATGATGGTAAATGCTCTTTGTATATAAAAAAGCATACATAACTTTATCCAACTTCTTATAAATGTAGAATTTCAATATTTTACTGATATCATGAGCATCGGCTTTTATATAGGATGAATGAAAATGAAAATTTCAATATAATACAAGAACTCGAATAAGATAAACGTTGAAACACATGAAGCTTCAAGAGATTCCTTGTGAGCTTCATCGAAGCTTATGTCATTCTTCCAACACTGTTGTTAATTGCAAGACTAGCAGTAAGATGCAAAGACGGTAACACGACGCTGTAACTGTACGGGCTAGAATTGTAGGCAGGAGGGAAGCAGGGCAAAGTATCGTTGGCTGAACCGGTGGCAGGAATCTGGAAATCTACAAGATCGTCCGAGAACAGGACGGCCACAGAAAACCCAACTCCCTATATTCTAGCCCGTGCAGTTACAGAGTCGTGCTGCCGTCTTTGCATCTTGCTGTTAGTCTTGCAAATGATAAGCCGATAGTGTTGGAAGAATGACACAAGACGAAGTCAGATAACCAAAAAGATGGAATATTGCCTCATTGGCATGATTCGTGTATACTATGCAGTTGTGAAATAAGCTGACTGGGTCAGTCAGTATGGTATAACAATTTAACAATAAACTTGACTTGAGTGTTTGCGAAGGAATGCCTTGACTATATAAGGGAAGTAAATTAGAGCTCTGCAAATCCTCCAAATTATGCCACGAAACACATCCCCTGTAAGAAACACTGAGGTCATCTGTTCCCTGGCATAGTTTGAGGGTTTCATAGAGCTCCAATTTAGCAAAAAGATATTTTCCCCTTAAGAAATCGACATGTTTGAGCTATGAGACTTGAAAACACTGAGCTTGTAAAAGGGGAGACTGTCGCAGCAGTGCCGCCCTACAATCTTATGTAATAAGATAAGGCGGGTGTAATTAAGAAGGTGGGTTGAGTAATAGTGGCTGATACTGCATTGAGTTATGGGAATACGTCATCAGATACAATGTAAATATAAAGAATATAGAAGGTTTATTGTCCGCATTTAATAATCACGTAACAGTGAGCTTGAACACTTGTTCAGTTTAAGTATGAAATTTACATTCCCGTGAATGATGATGATGTAATGTAAAACCCAATTCTGTTCTCTATGAGTATACACTAGAAACAGGGGATAAACTAAGTTTTGGACCACCTTGGTCCCTCTTTAGGTGTGTCAAAATGAAGGGTGGAGGGTGATATACTGTATGTCAGAGGAAGAAGTGAGTGAGGAAGGTGGGAAGGTGATTAGGGAATACAGTAGGTGAGGGAGGTCAGAGAAGTGGAGAGGATAATAACAAAGTTGGGAAGAGAAGGAAGGTATAATATACTCGTTACCTATTCAGTTAATGACAACTGCACTGATGAGATTTGAGAATACGTAATCAGATATATATTAATATCATCTGACTTTGAAATGATGAAACATTATGTTAATAAAATATACAATCATCCTCGAATGGTTCACGAAGCTTCACATTCTTTACTTCATAAGACGGGAAACATTGAGGTAGACGGAGGGAGGGAGGAAAGGGGCGGGACTTGCGAGAGAGAGAGAGAGAGAGGGGGGGGGGGGGGGGGAGAGATCAACAATGTTACCAACTCAAATCAAGTCTCTCAGTCAGGAAGGGGCTCGAAATATATGTCCACGATAGTACAACCATGGCTGATAGTGCTTGACCAGGGTATACAAGGAGTGTTGGAGAGCAACTGAACAGAGTTCGATCACATGAATTTCCCAAACCATTTTCAACGTTAAGATAGGTTTAGAAGACTCACATTTTCGAATTCAGTTCAGTTGCTCTCCAACACTCCTTGTATACCCTGGTCAAGCACTATCAGCCATGGCTGTACTTGTCCTCGATCCATTCGTCGGCAACTGTACAGTCTGTCAAGGTTCCAGATACCCTAACCTCGCTCAGGAACTCACAATTTTATCTGGTATCCCTTTCAGTAGTAGACAGGCGCATCTTACAGCGATTGTGATTGGACGATCTGATATCGGTTGTATAAATTTCAAGGCATATATTAAACAAAGTTAAGGATGCACATCAGTATTATTGATGTATACACTGCAATATGAGATCATAAAATGTAAAATAACCCGGTGTTGCCACAATATAATTTCTTTACTTCAGTCTGGGACAATATTCCCTTTCCACCCTCTCGGTGGCTATATGAAGATGTGACAACATTTTACCTGGGATCTGAGACATCTGTCAAACTCAGAGACCCGCCTCTTCCCACCCCCCCTCTCTCTATCTCTTTTTTTCTGTCTGTCTATCTATCTCTCTCTCTCTGTCTCTTTCTCTGCTGTCTGTCTGTCTGTCTGTCTCTTTATATATAATAATAATTATATATATATATATATATATATATATATATATATATATATATATATATATATATATATATATATATATATATATATATATATATATATATATCAGATGGAGGGACGGGGTATATGTTCAGATGAGAGAGTGAGAGAATAAATATGTTTTCCTTTATTCCCTACTCCCCCTTCCTCTTCCCCTCTCCTACCAGTCGCTATGTTCCTGTTTCACCTTCATTAGAGGGCTACTTATAATAATTTACTTAATACTTACTTATATGAGTCACTTAGACACTCAGACTTACACCCGTCACATGATGCTCCAATACTCCTGACCTACGCTTGAACAGGAAGAGTACAGGACTCACTTACTGTGGGAACCACTAACACGCCAGCATAAAGTGACGACACAGGTCAAGGGACGCGCCCTAGTTGCGCTCCTATAGCCTCAGTTAGCTACCGATAACCGATCCGATCACAGGTTACTCTAGCGTGTAATCTCTCTTAAAGTTAGCTCCCTAACCTAACTTAACCCGTACATATTGTGACTCTGTATACTAACTCGTGTTATAAATAAAAAGTGAGTAAACTTCTTTGACCTTGTTGTATCTTCTCAAACCATAATAGTTATAGAAAACCTAATAATTAAAATCAAACTCCGAAGAGACAACAAAGACACTACAAAGACAAACCAGTCGCCAGCCACCCTACCTATATCGACTCATGTTTGGAAGTAAGTAAGTCTTTCTTACACCAGAACAGTGGTGGCAAGATGGAGAGTAAAGGATTGGGGGGATTGGAGGGAGAGGAAACAGCGAATTGAATAAGGGAGGACGGGGTGAGGAAGAACAGACGGAGTAGTTATTGGGTAATTAACATCTTACACTATAACTATTATCCTTTGGTAACCAGTTACACAATGTCATGAATGATACAGGATAAAAATAAAGGATTTACTTGAAATGTAACTTAACACTGGGTAGGTGGTGCATCGCTTGATATATTAGTCATCAAAAACTGGTGTCTTGTTAATTATATTAGGTAAAATCTGGATTCATTTCAAATAATAAAGAATATCCCATGGAATGTAGCATCAGAGTTGGATTTAGATTACAGAAGAAAACATTTAGCTACTTGATCCAATAATTCTCTCCATCTCGATCACTGGTGAAGCTTTACCCCCTCTCCCCAACCCAACCCCTCCTCTCCTACCACCTTCAAGTGAGTGGTTCACATCCATGATCACAAGTGGTTCGGGATTCAAATATCTGGATAGCTCAACATTGGTAATGCTGCATGGTAAAGTCTCCCACATTACCCCCCATATATAACTGCGCCCATATTTCTCCCCTCCCCCCTCCACCTGTCGGTGATACCATATCCGTTGAGGCCCACACCAAGCCAATGGTGAAAGAAGTGTGGTCCATAGATCTGTCAGGATCTGTACATCTGCCGATCCTCGGGATGACTCAGGCGGAAGGCGCGTGGCAACAAAGGAGTGAATATAGGAGCGGCTATACATGGAACCACCACAACATCAAAAATACATATATATATCCTTATCCTTGTTTAATATATGCCCTGACATTTACACAACATATATCAGATCGAATAATCACAATCGCTGTAAGAATACTCTGCCTACTACTCAAAGTGTTATCAGATAAAACTGCGAGTCTTTGAGCGAAGGTGGCGTATCTGGAACATTGAAAGAATGTCTAACAAACAATTGAACTATATAGTACTCTATGACAGGCTTTATCAGTACTTTAAAAAATATGAGAGGACATAATTTATACTGTAGTACGGGCTTTAAATTATTTTTATTTTCTCAACAGTTAACAGCTTAACCCTGGCTTTAGCTGGAAAAGATAGCATCAGTAAATTTCAGAGTAGCTTATGTTTGCTAAATCCTCCAGTATACAATACGAAGATCATTATTAATTTTGACTACACATATCACATAGTACTACACCATAATCGATCCTTATATATAGATGGGTAAGTGGAAAATTAAAGACAAAGAGAGAGAATAACCGAAGCCGAAGTAATTACATAAATATATTGTAATAATATATATTGACAATGAGAAACACTTGTAGTAGGGTCCTTTAGTGAGCTCCAGATGCTACCTGGTGGCCTGCCTGGTACTAGAATCAGCCAAATATCTGCGGACTTAATTGACATTTTTTCTTTACCAAACTAGCTGTGATGGTCACTGTTAGGTTTACAGCAAAATATCTAAGGGTTATACATTAATCTTGACGTTATAAGGGAAAATTGTTGGCCAAATAAAAAAAACAATAAAAATGTCTGATAACACTCCAACAGGTAATTCATAGTACTCCATCGACGCAGATTTATAGATAAAAAATACCCTCTTGCAAGGAAATATAAGGCAAAAAATCTAACAATGGTGTTATGATCATAGTTTCTTATAATCAGTGGTTAATTAGAGTGTTTCTAAATTTGCCAGTCAACATTTCCTTTAGTTGGTACTACCCTACCTGACATAAGATGCATTCAATCTTGTTTGACTATCACAGGCGCTGGTGGATCGTCTGTCTCTGCGGAGCCAAGGTGGACTCAAGGTTTAAACCTTGGGTGGACTGTGGAACACGTGAGTTCTGTCAAAACGATATCGTACCACATCTGGCAGCAAGATTTTTTTTTCATATATAATAATACTGCATTCATAACATGTTATGATATTATTTCACTATAATGAACTTAAAACAAAGGCATATACCATATGACGATTGTTTCTATGGAGAAAAAACAAAGAAAAATCTCCTTTTTTTGTTTCTCTGTTTCATAACCCCTACAATCCGGCTGACGTGATATACCGTCGGTACGTGCACTCCTGCTGACGGTGTAGACTATCATAGCTATTTCCCACCATTTAGGGCTATGTAGGGCAGGTTGTTCTTGTCAGTGGGCTAGTAAACAACATCACAATATCGATCGGCTATCTACTCAGTTGCCTCTTGGACCTCACGAAGGCAAGGCTATTATTAAGTATTTGCCCTTGACCGAATTTGTGCTTTAACAATCATAAGAAAATACCGTAGTGAATATATGTGACACGATGATATTCCTACAAGTGTAGGCTACATATTATTTTTTAGTGTTCTGATCATGACACATGATACATAATCGTAGTAAGAAGAAAATAACAACCACAAACACACTCTAGGCGCCGTGAGTGGCTTATAAATATACGTTTCCTATGGTACAAATCAGTTTGTTTATAATTTTGCACGTGTCAGTTACACGATGATATATTCCTACAAGTGTAGATATTAGTTTTAGTGTTCTGATCATAATCATAGTAATAAGAATATACTGTAGTGAATATACAAAGGTGTTTAGCGGGTAATTGAACAGCCTTAGCCGCAGTCGTCAGCCACACGTATGAGTACAAACAAAGTGGCACTTTGCGCCCAAAATAGGTCTACTTCAACTCGCTCTATCTCCGTAACTACACATCGTAGAGCCCTCCAGAGGGTACCATTCGATAGAGGAAGAGTTGAAGGTAAGTAAGAAACAATTTTGAAGTCAGTACACTATATAGGTTAATTAAGAGTGAGAGCGTTGTGAATATAGGGGAAATCGAGGAATTTGATGGTACCGGCGGGCCAAAAACTAGAGGCAAGCGTACTCTTAACCGGAGTGTAGGGGTTAAATACCTAGTTTCAATATATCATTTTTATACTGTAGTTATGAGAAAAATATGTGAATTATAAATAGCAATGAAAAATATATAAAGAATATATATATTTGAAATTCCACATGTTTAATTTTTATACCAGTTCCAGGACGGTGTCATCTCGAGGTCACTAAAGGACCCTATTGAGATGATCGACAGAGTTATGATAAACAATGATAGTTTCATACACACAAGTAGAGAGAAAGAGAGAGAGAAAGACTTAGGTACATCGAGAACACATATGGTTTAACAACATTTCCACGTATTCCTGTAGAATAACAAAACCAACATGTGTTTTATCTTGACAAGCCCACCAACGGTCTGGAGTATTCTTTGGAGATCTGTGGCACTGTTGAGATAGAGAGGGATTGTGTGTTAATGAAGGATAATGATTACTTTAATTTTCGCTTTGTTTCACAGCATTCTCACCCTCTATTTTCAAGCACACTTTTTCACACTAAATTCCCCCCCTCTCTACTTTCACACATACACTGCATTCCCCACTTTCGCTACAGGCTTGGTTGAGTGAGAACGTTCCTCCCCTCCCCTTAGTGTTCTGCCCAATGTTGTGGATTCTCTTGTGTCTGTAGTGACACAAGCACCAGGATTTCCCATTCTCTGTCTACCTGTACATCCTTGCCTTCACCTGTCGGCTTGTGTGCGAGCCTGTACCCAAAGCTAGTCCATCGCATAGGAGCCAACTCACTTCCACTAGCACGGGGACTCATTATTACGAACTGTATATTGAGTCGGTACCATACCCCCCACAACCCAATCAATGGCTAGAAGTATCAGAAAGCCCGAGCCAATCACGACTCAAGAATGACTTGAGAATGACGTCAAGAAAAGTTTCTATGTACAGTTGGCTCCACTCCTGCGTTTCTCACCTCGCGTTGCCAATGTTGGGCCAGTTAGAAATTCGAATCCTGATCCACAAGTTAAAACATTCGAAACATTCATATCGTTAAAGTAAAAGGTAAGAATGTTTCGAATATTTTAACTTGTGGTGGATCGGGATTCGAATTTCTAACTGGCCCAATATTGGCAACGACAGGGGAAAAACGCGGGAGTGGAGCTAACTGTACCAAATATATATTCTCAATATTTTGTTGCCACATGACTAATAGTAGAATATAGAGAGCAGTTAGTGAAGAAGCATAATAGAAAATGTACTCTCCTATATAATTTCAGAATCGTGAAACTCGACACAAACTAGGCTACTCGTACTGATGAATGTTGATGACTAAGGCAAAGTTGCCATGTATAACTTTTGCTGTGAGATAATATGCAGTGCGATACGCACAGTCTTAATCAAAGCTTTCATTTTTTAGTTAATTTCCTCAGATTATCGTAATTTGGGGTAATTCAAGGTATAGTTGTTGCCATCAAAGGTAATTTCCATAAACCATCAGTTCTTCTTTGGAAGTTGTACAGTTGGCTCCACTCCCGCGTTTCTCCCCTGTTGTTGCCAATGTTAGGCCAGTCAGAAATTCGACTCCCGATTCACAAGTTAAAAAATTCGAAACATTCATATATTTCACTCTAAGGATATGAATGTTTCAATTTTTTTAACTTATAGATCGGGATTCGAATTTCTGACTGTCCCAACATTGGCAACACGAGGGGAGAAACGCGGGAGTGGAGCCAACTGAACATGTAAAATTGTGCGTTCATACTGATTATAGCTTTCATTTGTCAATATGTAATAATTATAACCACTAAAATTACGTATCACTAATTATGTACAGTAAGCCACGTGCTTACTTTTTCTTCATATGATCATATATTTTAGTATCTTAAGGGGGAAGTTCTGTGTTGGTAAATCTGGAGTAACTGAATCCTCCAAACTATTCCAAGCAACAGAACCCAATTATTTGGTGCTGACAATATATACAGTTCGTAACTTCGTAATAAAGCCACCGGGACGCATATTCCGAAACTATTGTTAATTTCGGCACTATCTAAATTATCATCCAATCAGGCGCCTTTCTCTCGCCTTTCTCTCATCTAGTGGGGCCCCCACTAGATGTCGACACCCTATATATATACGTCACTATCAGGAGAGAGCAGCTACACCGTTGTAATGCTCCTTTTTTTTTATTCAATGGGTCTCTTTGAGTTACCCCTTTTATTCGTCCATCCTCGATAGTTATATTTACGGCCGAAGAAAAGAAAACGTGATAGTGGTTATTGCTGTAATGTTATGTATATATATATTGAATGTTATAGACGTGTTAGTTATTATAATAGGTAGGAAATTAATTATGTGTATTTATTTTGAGAAGTGTTGATCAGGGATGTGATAAAAACGAGGTTGTTTAACGTAATTAGTTACAGTTATTGCGTCAGCCTGTATCGAAGTAATTCAAGTATATCCATAGTCTTTAAAATAATGTATTGTAAATTCCCAGATTAGCAATAATGTATAGTTAACTAACCTCCAATATCACTCTCCTGACTCACCAATCTCCTAGCTTATTTTTAAATCTCACTGCAAAAGTAATTAACAAGTTTCGGAGAATTATTGACGAATTAATTAATGTTCCAATATTTCGTTAAACTTGTAGAAAGCCATTCTTTCTTTTACCCCCATCGGGAAAGGTATGTTCGACAATACGTCGGCAATATTTATAGTAATCAAGTGATTAAGGTGATAATAATATTCAATAACTGTAAAGTAGATCTCAACTAAGTGTTTGTTGTGTGTTAATTAGTAATTTATCTTAAGATGACAGTGATAAAGTGAGATTGATTGGATTCTTTCTTCTACCCCCATCGGGACAGATTTCGTCATCACCACGAGTCACACACGAGTCAGTCAATGATATATCTCTGGGACGTTAGTTATTAGTGTATTAGAGTTATTTTCGTAACATGGTACAGGGTTCATTGCCTGCCATGCGTTATTATATTTCCATGTGTGTTCAGTTCATCGAGTAAGTTATAGTTTTAAGAGTAATTCTTACGGTGCAGAGTACATTGCATGCCTGCCGTGAATTTTCCATTCTATGAGTGATTCTTTCGATTATTTCTGTGTATAATCAGCGAGTCAGTTGAGTATTTAAGTTCTGTGATCATTTCTATTCAGTATTATTAATTTCTATATAGTTTCTATGCCTTGTTGGAACTTATCTCGTGTACAAGTGTTCAGTTTACGTTCAAGTGTAGTTCTAAGGCAAGTTCTTTATAGTTATAAGATTTAATTCAGTTCTATTCTAGTTCCTAGGGTAATTCTAGTCAAGATTGTTCTCAATACTATATATTCTTTAAGAAGAAAATTCGTCATTATTTCTGATGATTTCTGTGATTTATTTAATTCATATCTTGTGGGAAAAATTAATAAATCCCGGTTAAACTTTATAGTAATCTTGTCGTTTATTTGCCCCATTCCTATAGCATTCTTGATTCTCCTACCGCCTGGCCAGAGCGAGGAAAGCTTAAAAGATACCAACAACATTATTATTTTTTTTTTTGTGTTAACACTCGTGAAGTATCTTTCACATATTTTATTCGAGCCGTTACACCGGTGGGATAAATGTGTGAAGGGTAATTTACGGGTTATTACACCGTCACTCACATCGTCTTGGAATATGGTCTGGCATCTTCTATGTTGTGAGTTGCGATGAAGTAGGGAGTATTTTCTTGATGTGTCGACGTAGCCAGGGTAGTTGACGAATAGCTGGACCCATCAGATCACCTCGGAAAAATCCCAGAGGCTTCCCCCTTATTTGAATATAGTAGTGTAGGTGCAGCTACCGGTGTTGGAGATGCGTACCAGTACATTCAAGGTGACTTGTTCACAATTATTACAGTTTTTTCATTTATAAAATAAGATTGTGTCGTACTCACAAGAAAAAAAGGCCCCTAGAATGAAATGCATATAATAGTATGTGGTGAAATATTAGGAGCCCAAAATCACGTAGTAAAACTCGAGCTCAGCAGAGGAAGGTGACAGACGCTATTATTGCAAGAGGTTACTATGAACCGGTTTTCTTCTTCACCTTGTCAAGGCTCTACCGTGACATATAGAGAATTGTCATATTGTAGGCTAATATATGAAAATAATGATTAAGGAAGGGTAAAGGGATTAATGAGTATGATAGATAAAAACAATGTAAAAAATGTATAGAATCATGCTATTGTGGTTATAATACACAGGGATAATGGTTTGAGTATATAAAATACAAAAACTTAACTATGACATGGCACCTGAGACCCAGAATGTCCTATTGATGATAGAATAAGACAGAAAGGCTATTTTTCAACATTTGATAAGATGTGAGGTAATTCTGGTGAGTATTTAGAGTAAAATGTGTTGAAAATCTCAAGTGGTGAGAGAAAGCAATTAACCAACTTGACGAACGAAATCTAACCTACATTTTTTTTTGTTTATATATATATATATATATGATCCGAAACTGGACATAGGCTTAATCAAGCCCGTTATCGTGGCCCAGGTCATCTGATGCTCACACACACACACTTCACGACGTCACAGAGAGAGGGAAGTGAGGGTGATTCCCAAATATTGCAGATGTTATGGTACCAATGAGGGTGTTTTACGACGTTCGGTGGCCTTATAGTTAGTGTCTGATACTCAAATCGGAAGAGTAAATATTCTCAGGCCATCACCTGAGATGATCGATCTCCCGACCTCTATGGTATGAGTCCAGAACACTAACCACTCGGCCACCTCCCCTATTGTGTAACAACAATATGTAATATAGTGTTTCAATGACGAATTTGTACTGTGTTATGTTTTATGCAAATACGGTGATTATCATGGGTCCAGACTTGTTGTTTATTGACATTTTGGACTTACAAAAAATCAGAGAGTGAATACAGGAAGTTGTATATTGTATCAAAACCAGATGCGACCAACAACTGAAACTTTCATAACGGTATTGTACTTTATGTTAATTATATGATTAATGATTTTCATTAAATTTCGTTAGGAGGAACGCTTCCAAAGATCATCCAATATGATATATAATATATATGCCTAACTTTTCGTGAATACTCATTTATTCCTTTCGGGACCTATGTGTGCTGGCAATCTATATATATATAAAACAGTCCGTCTGTCTGTCTTTCTGTCTGTCAGTTTAGCCGCTATGCACAGCCGCATCGTTTCACCTAGAGTAATAATTTTTACATACATTTTATCTCTAAAACCTGGAGAGTGTCTTGGCCTTATATATTTTTTATTTTTCCTATGATTAACCAATTAAAAACGATTTTTTTCCTCCTCCCCCCCCAGCTGACAAATGCTGGTAAATTTTGTTATTTTTCAACTTTCATGTAGGCAAAACAAATTCTTACAGAGTGAAAGATTTTACACACCAGGAACTGAAAACGGGAGCATTCTAGGTGTACACAAAAGCTTATAAAAAGAGTCTTCGATTTTTTTTTTTTATAAAATAGTATCTCCTGAAACAAACCACATGCTCTCTCTCTCTCTCTCTATCTCAAAGAAAACCACATCTCTCTCTCTCTCTCTCTCTCTCTCTCTTAGTACATGTAATCATGTTCTTAAACAGACAGACAGACAGATAGAGACAGACAGAGACAGAGACAGACAGATAGACGAGACAGAGACAGACAGATATATAGACAGACAGATAGATAGACAGACAGACAGACAGATAGATATACAGAGACACAGACAGAGATACAGACAGATAGATAGACAGAGACACAGACAGATAGATAGACAGAGATACAGACAGATAGATAGACAGAGACACAGACAGATAGACAGAGACACAGACAGATATATAGACAGAGACAGACAGATATATAGACAGAGATACAGACAGATAGATAGACTGAGACACAGACAGATAGATAGACAGAGACACAGACAGATAGATAGACAGAGACAGACAGATAGATAGACAGAGACACAGACAGATAAATAGACAGAGACACAGACAGATATATAGACAGAGACACAGACAGATAGATAGACAGAGACACAGACAGATAGATAGACTGAGACACAGATAGATAGATAGATAGATATAGATTGATAGATAGATACATACTTACATATATATAGATAGATAAATAGATAGATAGATAGATAGATAGATAGATATAGATATAGATTGATATAGATAGATAGATATAGATAGATAGATATAGATAGATAGATAAATAGATATAGATAGATAGATAAATATAGATAGATAGAGATAGATAGATATAGATATATATATATAGATAGATAGATAGATATAGATTGTAGGGGAGGTGGCCGAGTGGTTAGTGTTCTGGACTCATACCATAGAGGTCGGGAGATCGATCCTCTCAGGTGAGGGCCTGAGAATATTTACTCTTCCGATTTGAGTATCAGGCACTAACTATAAGGCCACCGAACGTCGTAAAACACCCTCACTGGTACCATAACAGCTGCAGTATTTGGGAATCAACCTCACTTCCCTCTCTCTGTGGCTGGGTACTAGTTCGGAAGTCGTGACGTGTGTGTGTGTGAGCAGCAGTAGACCTGGGCCACGATAACGGGCTTGATTAAGCCTATGTCCAGTGTCGGATGATATAAAAAAAAAAAAAAAAAAAAAAAAAGATAGATAGATAGATAGATATAGATAGATAGATAAATAAATAGATAGATAGATAGATATACATAGATAGATATACATATAGATATAAATAGATATAGATAGATAGATAGATAGATAGCCGCTTTGCACGCCGTGATCTTCTCACCGAGAGTAATAATTTTTACATACGTGTTATCGCTGAAACCTAAGGAGTGTCCTACGCTTACAATTTTTTTTTTTCAATGATTAATGGGGGGAGGGGGGGGCTCGAACCCACGCAATAAGGATCGCCAGAATCGGTTTTCTAGCCTATTACCCTCCCAAACCCCCCAATGCATGCTCTCTCTCTCTCTCTCTCTCTCTCTCTCTCTCTCTCTCTCTCTCTCTCTCTCCAATAACTTTCCTTACACAAACAGTTTCAGTAAAACACATGTTAATGTGTGGAAATGTTTTGTATAAAAAGTCCACACTCAGGATTCGAATCCTGAGTATATAATTAGGTTATTTCAACTTATCATATGATCATTTGGTGACGTAGTGGTTAACGGCTTAGTCTAGCAATGTGATGGGACGTGGTTCGAATCCTGACATACATTACAATTCTTTCTTTATTATATTTGTTTTTTATTCCTTCCTTCCTTCATGTTTTCTTAATTCCTTTATTCGTATATTATAAACAATTCAGTGTAAAATAATGTTACTAATTCTGTGCGTGTGTGAAATTTAGAGCGAGAGAATGTGTGTTCGTGTGTGTGAGAGTAAGAGTAATTGTGTGAGTGTGTATATATATATATATACATAAAGCCGAAATTCTGTGTGTGTCTCCGTGTGTCCTCTATGCACGCCAAGATCCTTCGTCCTAGAGTGAAAATTTTTACATGAGTGTGATCGCTAATCAGACAATCTGAGCACAAAAAAAGTCAGTGCACTGATTCCACCCAGACAGACATAACTAGTAAATTTTGAAATCTGTCTGGCAGAGGGTGGTATCCTAACAACCTATTGCTGCCGGTCTCTGCCAGACAGATTTCAAAATTTACTAGTTATGTCTGCCTGGGTGGAATCAGTGCACTGACTTTTTTTGTGCTCAGATTGTCTTCAAACTGAATCTTAACCCCGTGATTCTGGTGGCCCTTAGATTTAACCTAGTGCATTGCCAAGGGTGTTACAACAACTAGCAAGGAGGAAAGGGTCCATATTTTGTTACTAAGGGAAGGAAAAATGCCAATTAAAGAAATATACAGGCGAACTTTCAGGCATACCACAACCATAACGCATATCCTTCTTGCTTTACTGGAGAAATCCTATTTTGAAAAATTAGCTAGGTCTATGCCTAGACGTCTGCAAGAGGTTATTAATATGAAAGGAGAAATGACAAAGTACTAATTGGTCAGTACCAGAACAATACAAATAATTTTTTTTTTAATGAAATCTCCCATAATTTTATGTCACGATGTCGTAGGTAGCGTCCATGTCGGTGGGAGGTAGCGTCTTTTTTTGCCGACACTGTAGATATAGATAGATAGATAGATCCCCGGACAACGTCGGGTATCGCTGGTAGTCTGTAATAATGTATTCACTGCCTCATTCAATGGTGAGACAAGTGCCAGAACTCTCGCAGCATAAACCTGCATCTGACTCTGCAACTTTCCTTACAGTACTCCACCAAAAGTTTACTTACCTCTGCTACGTAAGCTTGTGATAAAGGAATGGTAGAATCCCACACAGCTATATCAGAACCAGCCATTACCTCACGGGCCACTTGGTTGTAAACTTCTAGGTTCTCAGGCAGGTGGTGCTTGAAGTTCAAACCCTGTTGATAAAAGGATAGCTCTTGAGGTGGAGGGAACTTTATCCTAAAACGCTGGCATTACCTAGCGTTGGCAGCTCTGCAGCCTGGGCCTTTCTACAACACTCACGGTCACTGTGTAAATAACACATTTGACAATTAATAGCTTGTACACTCTCTAAAAAAAGTATCGGCATTAACTGAAATGTAAGAGAAGAGCAAGAAACGTAAAATTCTGATACATCTCGAGGAAACTTGTAATGTGTTGGTAAGCCTGTAGATCAGGGCGCCAATTCAGTATTAATATATGTTAAGCTTTCGAAATAGGGCCGTAACATGGCTATGCATACTGCATATGGTCACATATCCTACTGAATGACTACCTTAATTCATAATGCAAAACAGTGTAGCATCGATATCCCGTAGTAAAGTAATAAAAAGGGGAGCGGATGGGGACCGTTGGCTATTCTTTGCTACGGAGTCTTGTGATTGGTGCAGCCAGCACCTCCAATATGCGCATTCCTCATTGGTCCATCATACCTAACCCCACCACCACCACCCCGCCAAGCGTCCCGCGCTCTTCGATAAATATAAACAAACATTTTTGTGATCCCTCCATCCACTCCGTGCACCCCTCTCAAGTCTCAACACCAGATAGAATAGAATTTTCGTTTGTTAGGTTCTTCCTTGACCCAATGTAACTTAACCAGGACCTAACTTGGGCAAACTGCCGCGACCTAACCTGGACAAACTACCGGGACATATCTTAAGTATAATTGACACTTTTAAGATATTGTCAGGAAAGTATGATGAGGATGTATGCACAGGTATGTACCATTCCTATGCGAGCAGAATCTAGAACAAGAGGGCAGTTAAAAAATATATTAGGAGCGAACTAGGCATGATAAAAGGACAAATTGCTTTTGTAATAGTCAATGAATGGAAAGCACTGCCGCAGTATGCGGTCACTTATGAATCTGTAAAGAAGTTTGAGAGTAATTTTGATAAAGTATGGTGAAGGCAAGAATTGAAGTTTGATTACAAAACCAATATTCAGAATGATAAAAATGTTGTGTGGCCACCACCAGTGAAAACCCACAGAAGTGCTGGTGTTGGTAATGAGCTGCATACACACGCCTAGTTTGCCTTTTTCCCCACCATCTACTGTAAGATACTGTGAGATTAAACAGACTATGGGGACCTCCTAACCTGGGCAGACTACCAGGGCTGTCCAGTATGTGCAAGGGCAGCAAAACATTAGACTTAGGCTCTGGAAAGCTGTCATTTTCTATATACTGTTATGGAGGTATGAGGGACCAATGAGGCAGTCATGCCGATACTTTTTTTTAGAGAGTGTACACCACTCACGCTACATAAATAAATGATACAGGATATTGAAGTATAAACCTTTAGCTGTGTCCTGATGTACAGCTCCGGACAAAGCTCCCTCGACTTGGTTGGCAGCATTTGACATCTGTGAATGTTGGGAGAAGCACAAACTACTGTACACTGGCTCTAAGTATACTCTCATACATACATCCACAGGACCTCCCGCTGATAGCACACATACGCACACACTGAATATTAAGATTTAGTAAATAGTCTCCTCTAACCCCAACCCCCATCACCCTATCAGATGCCAAATGCTGTCAAACGAGTCAAGAGTTTTGTCCGGAGCTGTACTTGTGAAGACTAAATGGACATCTGCAGATTGGGTAACCTTCTCAGAATGAATGCTACTCAAAATTCACTTTTACACTTTATTTACATATCGAAGAATATTTTCACGCCCTGGTTTTGTTAATAAATATGTCAGACTCACATTTTTCAATGCATCATTATGATGCATAACGTTTACTGTAATTTTTACATGCATATAGGGCAATTTTATGGAAAAAAGGGGTTCTGAAAATACATCCTCCCACCTTTCCTACTCTTTTAACACTAGCTGGTTAGACTCCGAGTCTGAGGAGTCACTTGGTTATCATAATTATACAGTGGTGCCATCCTGAAGCTAGCATGTAATGGGGTGCGTTAAATTGAAAACTGCGTTGTCGAATTCTTTCGTCACACGGTGCCCTCCACACTTTTTTAGTTCCTTTTTTACAATGAAGTTTTTTAAATTGTTCGCTCCCTAAGATGGTTGGCCCGGATGGTAACATGAAAGCCAAAGGCCTACCCAGAGTCTAGCGGTCCAGCCAGCCACTTTCAATCAGTGTTACAACAGCGGTAATAGAGTGAAGACATATTTTCATCACTCTTTTTGTAATTACAATATATGAATAGAACCCCACATACTTTCTGAGTCTATGAGGTTCATATTGCATCCTTTGCTTGGCCAATCCATAACCTGTACATGCTGGTGATTGCCCAGCCACTGCTGAACAAAAATATTGGGACCGGGAGGGAAAGGAAAATTCCTCTCTCTGAGGGATGGTAAGAAACTTTTTTTCCAAGAGGTCTACATTTTGAAAGCAGTGAAGCGGCCGGTGATCTCGAAGATGTCACCAATACCGTGTAGGGTCAAGTAGCCCCACACGTTTACGGTGACTCGACCACTTCGAACCTCCTCAAAAATATGTCTACAGTCATACTTGCAGGATATAGGAAACACCGAAATTCTATATTAGAAATGTTTAATATTCTGGTAAATATAAATCCTCTTTAACAACCCTAAAAGATGCAAGATGCATTGAGGTTGTAACGTATTTATAGGAGATTCAAACCCAACCAATGGGTTAACCAATATATCGTATATATCGTATATTTTCATGTAAACGAGTTTGCTAGTGTTGTAAAGAGACATTTTGGAATTCTAATGCATAGCCTGAATTTATTAGGAGCAACAGTACTACACTATGATTATTTTCAACATGTTTGTAAATTATATAACTCATTTTGCGTATAAGCGGACAGAAATGAATTATCAAACAATTGGCGATTTTTTTATTCTTACAGTATTAATATGGAGCAAGTCAAAGGGAACCTAAAGTTAAATGGGCCGAGTTGGACTACAATCTTTAAAACTATGCCACAAAACAGATCCCACATTAAAATAACATTGATATTGTCTGTTTTTGACGTGTATATTAGTAAAAGTGTGAGCGAGTACTTATGTGACGTGTGTGTGTGTGTCTGTGTGTGTGTGTGTGTCTGTGCAAAAATATGTGTGTGCAAATAAGTAAATAATAGTGTGAGTGACTGTAAAATCATAATGTCTCTATTACTCACGGCAATATGATCCAGCAATTTGAAGACAATGTTAGTGTGTGGTGCAAGGCGTGTGAGGAGAGGTATAAGGTTGGTGAGGTGGGACTTGTATAATTTCACAGCTTCTATCACACCGTGTCTGTTGAATATTGGTGCTGTGGTTCGTATCCAATGTAGGGCTCCACCTGTAACAATTAAAGGAGACAGCGTACATAAATAGTAATTAGATAATTGGATGGAGACTTTAGTTACCTTCCAACTATGCTACAAGATAGACTTCTTAAATATAGGCGAAGTTTCGTAGTAATGATTGAAAGACATAGTTTCCTCCAAATTTGTCAAAAAATTTACATTTCCACCTGCAACAATTAACTCTTCTTGCCTCCCACCACAGCCAGGCGAGTGAACAATCGTTGCAGTTGGGCAATTTTGCTAAAAATACTATAATTCAATTTATTCCTACTCCTAAACTACAATGTGTAGGAATTTAAATTTGGATTATTCGTAATCGTCAACAAATTTTCCTTTTTAGCTCCGGCTTAAGCCGAGAGCTCTAGGTCTTATCGTAATTATTCTTGTTCTTGGGGCAACCACTTCTTAAAATGGGTTCAACTGACTCACTCACTCATTCAATCACTTTTCCATTTTCTTTTACCGACATTGAATCATTTATCCGAGAGGTTCACCCTCAATAAAAAGGGTTCATTTTCAAAATTTCAATATAACCATATGAATACGAAAATTCAGATAAAAAAAAATTAATAAAAAAAAATAAAAATAAAAAAAAATAAGACCTTAATATATGGATATTTTATTATTTCACTTGAATCATTAAAAGCCGGAGTTTTTGAAGGGTTTTCCTTCATGTTCTTGATCCAATGAAACTAACCCCAGTTCTATGTGACTCTTGTTTATAGAAGTAGGACTGTAGGAGGTGTTGAAGAGGAATCACTTTCAGCACTAGATCAGGGTGGTGTTCGCTCATGATGGCTGGCCGCAGACTCTGTCAACATATCCCCATGCCACTCCTTTGGACTGTGTGCCAATCTTGTCACAATAATATACTGACAAAGTTATATCCAGTTGTTTCGGAGGCTTAGCCATCACAGCGGTATTGTAGGAACTGAGTGACCCATACAGTATTTCTGCGATAGTCTAGGCTATAGGCCGCACAACTCTGCAGTATTGGTGTAAAATTGGTATTAACGGGAAATCACGCTACCCCAGAATTCCGAGGCAGGTGCGATCACCCACCGCCCGAACATACCACGGCAAGCAGGATATTCCGTCACCCGGACTTTAACTGTTAAAAGTAGTGCAAATAATATACACTTGGTACATTGGAGTGTATCGATTCCTCCACTGTTTGCCAGCATATAAGGCCAGATTAATTAATTAACAAAAATATTGGTGATTTACCTGTTGCTCAACAAAAATGTGGGCAATTTGTTACTCCACATTTACCAACACTATATTAACCCTTAAACCACGGGTGACAACGTAAGTCGACACCATCAACAAGTGTGAAGACTTAAGTCGACAGCGATGTTTTTAAATTTGCGTGTTCCCTAACATGGTTGTTTTTGGCTGGCAACACTAATTGTGGGACCCTAGGGCTAGCCAGAGTCCAGCCGGCAGCTAATCAGCCAGCCACTACCAGCCAGTGTGTCAAGAGCAGTGTGGATGTATTTTTATCACTCCGCTTTTGATGTAATTACCATGAACAGTAATGGTCAAAAACTATCATCCATATAGGGATAACGCACATAGAAATATGACATCTTCCATCTATTCCTTACCATCTTTTAAGAAATTACAAACAGCTACACACTACTTATAACAATAACATCATATGTGAATGTGAAAACTTAAGACATTAAAGTGTTTCAGATACATATACGTGGTTGATTATTATTGACCATCAATCTACGTAAAATCGACAGTGAGATTATATTTCATATGGTTGTGATGAAAAAGTGTGAAATCAGAGCGTGATAACTTACTTGGATGTGTAAATAGCGTGTAAAAGTGAATTTTGAGTTGTCGTCATTCTGAGCTGGCTTCCCATCTAACAGATGTCCATTTCTTCTTCACAAACACATCAGAAGACAGCTAAGGGTTTGTACTTTAATATCCTGTATCATTTATTCATGTAGTGTGAGTGGCTTCCTCTCTCTCCCTTACTCCTGTTTCACTTGTACTTATTTTTGAAAAGACTCGGACTTGGTGTATTATATAATCTGTGACTTGTAATAATGATATACCTCAGTAAATAGAGACAAATTCAAGTTTTTCCTCTAAATCTTGAGTAATTCACTTGGTCCCTCCCTAGGCAGACCGTGGGTGGTATTCTGACACCAGCCCGATCTGAGTAAGAATGCCAGCGCAGCAGCCGACGACACCACAGATACATGTAGGAATAGCAATGAGTGTGTGAGGAAATATAAACCATATATGTACACATACAAACGACAGTAACTTTATATTTCATACAAGCGGAGGTATCCAGCGTTGCCCTGGAAATATGCACTCAGGAGTTTAGAAATAGTCTATATTAACTTTATAATATGTGAAAGCATTTCAGTCTTGTTGCATTAGTTAAAAATATTTCGTGATCTCAGGCCGCTTGTCAGTTGCCATACGTACAGCCATGGCTGATAGTGGTGGACCAGGGTCCAAGGAGTATTTGAGAGCAACTGAACAGAGTTCGAAAAAGTGAATCTTCTAAACCTAGCAATATTGAAAATGGTTTGGAAAATTCACTTGTTCGATCTCTGTTCAATTGCTCTCCAGCACTCCTTAGACATTAGTCTACCAATATCAGCCATATCATGGCTGTTACATTTGTCGCTTTTTTTTAGCGGCTCGAACGGAATAAATTTGTTCAAGCTTCTGTTCTAGCCGTACATTTGGCGCACAATTTTAGCAGCTTAAACAGAAAATTTCCGTTCAAGCTGTTCAAGCTCTTCTTTATGGTTTTACCCGATAAATAGAATATTTGACATTGTAACGTAATTTTTATATCAAATTACGTTATGTTACGTCATAAAAACCTTTGCCGGTGGTGTTGCTTCAGAATATATAGTTTTGGGGGTGAAACCCTATTTTTTAGTGGATTTATAGATGATGTAATTTTTACGTCGAGTTACGTCATGTTACGTCATGACTAAATCTGCGCCTAGTGATGGTGATTCAGAATGTATTTGGGTTTTGGATGTAGGTGTAACCGTTATCGAGTTATAAGAGGACAAACAAATACGGATGGAAATTAATATTATAGATTACTAGCAGCGATACCTGACGTTGTCCGGGGATCTATCTATCTATCTATAAATCTCCATCTATATCTATCTATCTATATCTATATCTATCTAGCTATCTATATCTATCTATCTATATCTATCTATATTTATCTATCTATCTATCTATATCTATCTATCTATATCTATCTATCTATATCTATCTATCTATATCTATCTATCTATCTCTAGCAGCGATACCCGACGTTGTCCGGGGATCTATTTATCTATCTATATCTCTCTATCTATCTATATCTATCTATATCTATATCTATCTATCTATATCTATCTATCTATCTAAATCTTTCTATCCATCTATCTATATATATCTATATCTATATCTATCTATCTATATCTATCTATATCTATCCCTATCTATCTATATCTCTCTATCTATATCTATTTATCTATCTATCTATCTATCTCTATCTATCTATCTATCAATTATATCTATCTATATCTATCTATATCTATCCCTATCTATCTATATCTCTCTCTCTATCTATCTATCTCTATCTATCTATCTATCTCCCCCCCAGCCTTCCCCCTATTCCAGCACCCCCAAACCGCCCCACCCCAAGCCAGTCCCCTATTCCAGCACCCCCAAATCCACCCCGTTTTTTTGTTTCTCCAAAGAGAGAGAGAGAGAGAAAGAGAGAGAGAGAGTGAGTAACTTTGTGAGTGTATGAAAAAGGGAGGGAAAGAGAGAGAGAGAGATTGTGTGTGTGTATGTATCTCCTAACACAGTGACGTCATAATCAACTCCCCCTGTCCCACCCTCTCTCTCTCTCTCTATACCGGTCTTTTACTTCATCAATATAAGGCTTCCTTCGTCCTCAAATTCCTTGTCCTTCGTTCTTTGGTCAATTTAATTCTTCTGTCCTGCAACTCCTTTTAAAAGACTAAGTTCTTATTAAAGAGGTTGAGAGTGTCCGTCGAGGGTGTATAGGTGGAGGCGACATGCCCATGACTCCCTAATCTAGGGGTTCGAATCCCCCCAACCCCCCATTGATCATTTAAAAACATTTTTTTTGTAAGCCTAGAACACTCCCAGGTCATAAGCGATCAAACTTATATACAAATTATTACTGTAGATACAACGATGAGGGCGTGTATAGCGGTCATACAGACAGACAGACAGACAGTTTTATATAGAGAGATTGTGTTTAAAAATGGGATTCTGATACCTTTTTATGACAAAGTCAGAGCATAAAAACAGACTTAGATTTATTAGGAGAGTGTAAAAGTGAATTTTGTGTTGCGGTCATTCTGAACTGGCTACCCATCCTACAGATATCCATTTAGTTCTCTCAAGTACATCAAGAGACAGCTAAAGCTTTGTACATCTATATTATGTATAATTTATTCATGTAACCCCACGGCTTGAGGAGACTGCCTTCTTGGCAAATTGGAAGGCTTATGATTCGATCTACCTATGCCAGAAAACAGATGCTTTCAACTGTTCCAATGGGGGATATGTTTGCATTTTGCTAACAAGAAGAAAGTTAATATATTTCCATAAAAAATATCAACCTAGAAGTAGAAGATAGGGCAGAATACACACACACAACAAAAATGACCAACCTAATAGTAGAAGGGCAGGAGGAACCTCTTTCTCTTCAAGCCAAGGTTTAATAATGTTAGGAAGGTCAAGGAGGAAAGGGTCCCATTCATAGGTCAGGCGTATCAGCAGGTCAGTGTGACGTACATGTAGCGTCTGGTTGCGTATAGCGAGTCTATTACCCTTCAATAGTTCCCGGATGTTACGCCAATCTCGCTGTTCAGGGAGTAGAATTATAATAGTACATGAAAATAGGAAATAGTAGACAGGCGTAAAAAAATAGTAGATGTGCGTAAGAAATTGTTGACTGGTCATAAAAAAAGGTAGATGTGCATAACAAAATGGTAGATGGGCATAAAAAATGGGATATGGGTATAGAAAATGGTAGATGGGCATAACAAAATGAATGTGAGAAACAAATTGTAGATGTGCGTACAACATTGGTAGATATGCATAAACAACTGTATGTGGGTGTTCAAGTTATGGTAAATTTCATTTTTCTACACCTCAGAACCTCTCTATTCAGAATTCTTATTTTACAATATACAGACAGTACTCTGCATCTAATAAAGTAGTGCACATATCGGGATTTTCACCCACGAACTATACATATTGTAGGCATGTTAACAAAATACTATTATTGCCATAGTCACTCTAAAAAAACAAAAGATAACGGAGCTCTTATCCTGTGGCAGGTGTGTGTGTGTGACTGGCGTGTGTCAGGCAGGATTCCCTACAGTCTGTATTAGCCTTGACGTCATGCACAGACCAGACTCATTTGGGCTCCCCCTCACCCTCCCGTGAATCAACCTTACATTCCATTTACCTTGGGGCAGAAGAGAAGTTATGTGCCAACATTATCACGAAGCTCCACTGTCTCCTCTAGTGCGACACCCAATTATCTCGGGGACTCGATGTTGAAAAAAAAAGAGCTTACAATTCTTGGAGTTACATTTGATAATAAGCTGAGTTTTAAAACTCACTTGAAAAACATTTCCTGTACTGCTTATAGGAAACTTGGCATTGTCAGGAAGGCTGAATTCATATATTTATATTAACAGCGAGGTTAATTTCACTTGCTTTTGAACAATTGTTCTACCATTACTTGCGTACTCTTCTCCTGTCTGGACTAATGCAGCAGATATTCATTTAAAACTTCATGTTCAAGGGTAAGTTACCGTAGAAACACGAGGATATTGGTAGCGTGATGGAGTTGTAGTTGGGTTGTAGACTATTGTTCTTTGAGTCTTTGTCTCATCAGAGTTGAAAGGTGGGGTTATAGCAAGCACAACTTCTATGTTGAAACACAAGTTTGTTGAGGAACCAAGCTGCATAATACAGGGAGCCTTAACATAGGCTGGAGAGCTAAGTTAGAAAGAGACCTAACCAGAGGGATGGTTAGGTACAGAATTATTTTAGTCTAAAGTGTGTGTCTCCTGTTGGGGCCTGGTTGTGCTGACGGTGACCCTGTGACCTACTGATGACCCTGTGATGTAGTGACGTCCGAGCCAATACTGCTGAACTAGCTGTTGATCTGATTTACAGTCGTGGTCAGTAATAATCATCCACATCTGGGTATCTCAAATAATTGACTGTCTAATGTTTTCACGTTCACATATGATGTTAATGTTTTAAAGTAGTGTGTAGCTGCTTGTAGTAAATCAAAAGATGATACTAAACTGATTTCTTGGAAAGTTTATCATCTAAGGAACAGAGGGAAGCTGTCAAACTCTTACGTGAGTTACCCCTGTATGGATGAGTATATTTGTCCACGGCTGTAGTATATCCTTTATGCAAATGTAATGCAGTATCACGGGTTCAATACCTATTGCCTTTGAGTTTTGTTGTAATGTCTAGCATACATCCCCCTTCTTTGTGTGTGTTACATATGACTGACTGACTCACTGTATATGTAGAATATATATATGTAGAATAACCGGTGCAATCAGATAATGTTGCAGAAGTGGTAGCTTTCTAATTCATAATTTAAAAAAATTGAACTTGAACATCGATTTAAAATTTCATTTTTATCGATGTATAAAGTTTATTTTGATGGGCGTCACCCGATTTCAGATATCATACCGTAAAATTATGTACAATTCTTCAAGAAAGAGGGTCTATAGTTTCTAAATCGTAAGATCTGGGTCTCTTGTGTTGCTTCAGTAGGGTTGGTATGCATGGAATGATATTCAGTTTGGCTAATAGAGGTTTTGTGATAGCACCTATTCAAAGTTTCAGATGATCAAAATGTTATATAAATATCATAATATCATCACAACACTGATAAATCATTATCGGCGTAAGGCGTAAGGGTTCTGTAATTTTAAAACATTTGAGGGCCCTTACTGGAGCTCTATGAACCCCCCAAATAATCCAGGCCACAACACGCTTCAGTGTTTCGCATAAGGAATCTGTTGCCTGCAGTAGTTTGTAGAATTCATAGAGCTCCAGTAAGGGCCCTCAAATTGTTTAAAACTACGGGCCTAATTAATCCATAACATCCTTCGGGGTTTGAACTGTGATACAGGAAAATTATTAACTGAGAACGAATGCGATTCACAAAAAGTTTTAATTTTAAGGATTTTAGCTGAACCGCCACGTTAATGTTTTCGTTCATGCTTCACATTTTGCATTGAATTCTGTAGGAATGGAAATGGTGTTTTCTTCAGTACAAATTTTGAAACATGACAGTATAGTGAAGTGCTATAGATTATCTTGGAAGTTCGCGTGTTCGCTTTTTAGATTTTATTGAAAAGACTAGCTGCTCCGCCGCCCTTCGGGCGGCTAGGAGCCGCTAGCTCCTGCGGAGGGCTGGCGGCCTACGGCCGCCCTTCGGGCGGTGGATGCTATATGGAAGGAACTTATTTGTTTCTTGGCATAGACAGGAGTAATCAGGCAGAAGCCTCCAATTTTCATACACGATCAAAGAGTTCTAAATAAACAAAGGATATAATAATACAACACTGATATGTAGCAAATGCAAACTGCACTACCACCACTACTACATCAACCACTACCACCTCCACTACTACATCAACCACCACTACTACTACATCAACCACCACTACTACTACATCAACCACTACCACCACTACTACAATCACCACCACTACTACCACCACCACCACCACCACTACATCAACCACTACCACCACTACTACATCAACCACCACTACTACTACATCAACCACTACCACCTCCACTACTACATCAACCACCACTACTACTACATCAACCACCACTACTACTACATCAACCACTACCACCACTACTACAATCACCACCACTACTACCACCACCACCACCACCACTACATCAACCACTACCACCTCCACTACTACATCAACCACCACTACTACTACATCAACCACCACTACTACTACATCAACCACTACCACCACTACTACAATCACCACCACTACTACCACCACCACCACCACCACTACATCAACCACTACCACCTCCACTACTACCACCATCACCTATTCCCGCACCCCCAACCTCCCCACCCCAAGCCTTGCCTTACCTAGTGTATGTGTGTGTTTGTGTGTGTGTGTGTGTACGGTAGGGATGTGTGTGTTTGTATTTATGTGTATGTGTGTGTATGGGCATGCTTAGGGTGTGTGACGGTAGGGGACAGGCTTTTTACCCCCCCCCCCACAGCCTGTCCCCTATTCCAGCACCCCGCAAACCCCCCCACCCAAAGCCTGTCCCTTATTCCCGCATATATAGTCTATCTCTCTCACATACAGTCTCTCTCTCTCTCTCTCTCTCTCTCTCTCTCTCTCTCTCTCTCTCTCTCTCTCTCTCACAGTCTAGCTATCTATCTATCTCTACCTCTCACACACACTATATCTATTTTTCACTCTTTCTCCCCCCCCCCCCCCCCCCCCACACACACACTATCTCTCTCACACACACAAATATAACCAAACCCAGTATTACCTCTCTCGCTCTCACACACACACACACACTCTCTCTCTCTCTCTGAAATTAAAAATAGAGATAGAGAGAGAGAGAGCCTGTGAGGGAGAGAGAGAGAACATGTGAGAGAGAGAGAGAGAGAGAGAGAGAGAGAGAGAGAGAGAGAGAGAGAGAGAGAGAGAGAGAGAGCTTGTGCGTGTCACTAATCCAGGGGTTCGAATCCCCCTCAAAACATTAACATTTTTTTAAAAACATGAAAAATATTTTTTTTATAGGTCCAAAACACTCCCCAAGTATTAGCGATCACACCCATGTAAAAAATTTCACTCTAGGACGAAGGATCTTGGCGTGCATAGAGGACACACACACACACACACACACACACAGAGACACACACAGAATTTTGGCTTTATGTATATAGATTACATACCCGCATGATTACATAACAATGATACACCTTTGTAATAATAATAATAATAATAAATAAATAACACTGATTCATCCTAACTGTAGGAACTGACTATTATCAAATGTACTGTATTGACGCCACTTCAACCTCATTGTAAACCTTGGTACTGAGACGTGTAGGATTGTAGTACTTAGTAAAGCTAAACCAACATGGGTCATCAAGGTGCTTAAACCCTTTAAGGCACAAGACCCCCCTATCAGAAACAGAAAAAGGGGAGTGGCGTATTATTCCATTGTGTTTGAAGTTGCCGGCCCACTGCTCTAGCCTCCGCCTCTAGCTATGCTCAGTGTCTAACAAGGCGTTGTGAGGGAAGGAGTGTGGTCGCTCTTGTTCTCCCATGGTGGGAGTTATTAACGTTTGTGGTCCACTGCACTCATCGTATGCTATGACAGTATAACTTATTTGGGGGAGTGTGAAGGATTAACGTATGCCTTGAGAGTGCAATTAAAATGCGTGATTTTTTTTTTATTATTTTCTAGGGTCACTATTTTGGGGGTATGAATGTTTTTTATGTATTTCTTATGTTTCGTGTGAGTGTGAGACAGCCACAGCACCCAAGAAGCACCATGTTTATTTTCAAACCTTAATTCTTAATACAAAATTATAAAAAACATTTATTGCTAAGTTGTATATAAAATATGTAATTTTGAGTTACTTTATTTAGTGCAAAATAGCACAGATTAATTTTTACAAAATTATTATAAAAAGCTTTTGGCATGAATGTACAGACTTAAGTTTTATTTTGGCACCAACAAATGCAATAAAAGTTGACTTCTACAAAAAAAAAATATTTTCCAAAAAAGGAGTCTGTCACACTCATCGTATGTTATACTAGGTAATGTCATGAACACATGCCTTTATGGGTTAAGTTTCAAACGTCACGGTATCATGATTCAAAAGTATGTATTGAACCAATGGGTGTGCATAAGTGGCACATGGCAACTGAGGGCTACCAACACGTGCTACTTGGTTTCGGGAATATGTCAGCAGATCACATTGCTAATTTTTCACAATGCTTCCCTCAAAAAGATGGCCGATACTTTTTTAGAGGAATTGTACACCTGACGCCAGGTCAGCCTGCGCCACCCAGAAGTGAAATATGGTAGACGTGGCATAGTGTATGTATGTGTTTGTTTGTTTGTATAGTTTCCCAAAGGTTCTTCTTTACCTCCTGTTTTGTGTCTGGAGTAGATTTTTTGGGAGCTCAACAATATTCGAATTACACTTTTGAATTAGTCCAATTCCCCTGCTAAATCATCCTGTAATGTATCAGATGTGATTCCAATGTATCCAGCGTTGCCACATGTACTCCACATTCGCTGTATGGGATAAGAAGGACTTTTAGGCAACTTTTCCTCTGCAATCTCATTATAACTGACCTTAGGGAAAGACGAGAGGCGATACTGGAGTTTTGATGGTTGGAATCGTCGTAGTAGTGTATCAAATATATATCTGACGTGTGAATCTCCAACCATAACCCAGTGAACTTCCACACCGACCCCGCTGGCAATGTCTTCTATTTCCCTCCCTCTTTCAGGTGAGGTGTAGTTCAAATAATGTCCTCTCCTGAAAATTAATTTGTATGTGATCATCATAGTTTAGCAGAACAGTTGAGATAAACCACTAAGGGGAGAAACGCCATCCCCCGCCACAACCTCACAAACAAAATATACAACATAAACATGCATAACAACACCAAAAGATAGCTGGCCAACTTTTTGGGAGGTAAAATAGCCCATGTTACATTTGCTGGTCAGACATCTAACATTAAAAACTTCACCAATGGTGTCCCTCAAGGTTCTGTACTCTCACCCACCCTTTTCAACCTATACATACATGACTTACCAACACCCCAGGCACCACAAATACACGTAGCCTCCTACGCAGACGACATAACACTCACATGTACACACAGAAACGCAGACACAGCCACTCTCATCCTCCAACCCTACCTCAACACACTTAATACCTGGTTCACCACAAACAGATTTAAAATAGCACCCACCAAGTCAACTGTCACCCTTCTCACCAACTGGAATGCAGAACACTGCAACACACCACACACCACCATAAACAACACACCTATATCACACACACACACACACACCCAAAATACTTGGCATAACATACAATACATCCATGACATTCAAACAACGCATCACGACCATCAACAAGAACATGAAGGAAAACACTTCAAAAGCTCTGGCTTTTAATGATTCAAGTGAAATGAGTGAGTGAGTGAGTTGAACCCCTTTTAAGAAGTGGTCGCCCCAAGAAGAATGAGTGAGTCAGTCAGTTGAACCCCTTTTAAGAAGTTGTCGCCCCAAGAAGAAGAAGAAGAAGAACAAGAACAATAATTACGATAAGACCTAGAGCTCTCGGCTTAGGCCGGAGCTAAAAACAAATGCATGAATAGACTTAAAGCCCTCAGATCACTTGCTAGCAAAACATTTGGACATAACAAATAATATACAATCACAGTATATAAACAATATATTAGATCAGTGATGGACGATACAATCCCTGTCTGGGCTTCAAACCTCGCTGAGACTCATCACAACACCATACAGACCATACAGAACATAGCCCTAAAGACAATCACAGGCTGCACAGCTACCACACCTACAGACCACCTGCACTATGAAACCAAAGTCCTCAAAATCAAGGATCATCTTGACATGAGAGGCACACAAACACTTGCTGCAGCCTCCACAAACCCACAACATCCACAACACTACATGGCACAACACCCACACATGCCAAGGAACATTAAAACAACACCTAGCACACGATACCACACACAAATACTATCAGACTGTAATTTACTTTATTCTGAATGTGTGAGTTATGAGGTTGTGGTTGGCACTTCTCAGCACTAGATATATCAAATTTCAAATTTTATAAATATCCTTCCTTTTCGTCAGTTTCACTCGTGAATGCTAATACACTTTTCTTTCATCTGCTCCCTCTTTCAACAGAAATATCCAAGTCTAGGGCTAGCTTTTTTTTTTTTTTATAATAAATGACTGTCAACTCCATCTCCATCAAACCAAGTGTGTCAATGCACCTCTAACAATATTGATCTTGAGGTTGGACCCCATCAATTCTTTTATTATAATTCCCATACAAAGGTATTAATTGTCTATATTTTTTACCTCCCGCATTATAAAATAAATGCTTGAACAGCGAGGAGAATATATTATAGACAAAAAAAAAATCTGAAATAAATTAGTAGTGGATACCTGTATTGGGAAGAAGCAGCAGCTGACATAAAACACTGCAGGAGCAATGATGACTTGTTATCTCGAAAGTTGAAGGGGTGACAGCAGTTATTTTTAGCTGAAAGTCCGCTGTAGCTGTAACAGTGCTTGACCAGCGCAGATGGATATAATGAGAAAGCTGCAGCGTCTGTGCTGGATAGCTGAGTGAAGTTAGAAGTTGGAGCAGCGATAAAGGAAGAAAAAGCTGAAGTTGCCAGTGGGAGATAGTTACTGGAATGATTATCGGGCTTGGGAATAACTACTAACGGATGGAAAGGAAGGATTGGAGGTGAACTGTGGTTAGTGGAGTGACTCGAGTAAATGGGTAGAGAGATGTTGTTGGAATCTGGTAGACGAGATAATGGAGTATATTTTAAAGCGAAAGAGGGATATTGCTTTGAAGAAGTGGAGAGTGAACTAAGCACTCCCTGAACGATCATATTAGATTTTTTTTTAAGAGACATTAGAGAGAGAAGAGAGATTCGACTAGCCACTTTGAGTCGAGAAGAGAGAGGAGAATTTGAAACGGCTTTTGTTTTTGAAAAATGAATTGTTGCTTGAACGTGAGAGACACGAGTTGGCATGGTGATATTAGAGTGAGCTGAAAGTGAAAGAGATGTGGATGATGATGAGGAAGAAATATTAACAAAACCGGTGGTGAACAATGGAGATATATTATAAGGAGTGGAAGGCTTAGAGAAATAATTGAGTTTATGTCGATTTGAGAGGACCGATATACTGTCATAAGAAATGGGATGAATGGAATGATATTCTAAAGGCAAGATATTGATAGTACACCAAATCACCACCATTAGTACTACCAGTATTGTCACAAACACCTTCATTTCCATGAACTGCTTTCTAAATGTCTCTCTCACCATGTTCCTCTTGAACATCTGTAAAATTATACATGTAATTATTTATATATTTATATACATAACACTGGAGAGCAGCTCAATATATTTGCACTTTTTTTAAACCAGTATGAAATAATATTAATTGTATAAGTTAAAACAAGTAACTCTACAGCTGCATGTGTCATAAAGCCGAAAATCAATGCACACCCACATTAATATACACAAACTCATGTGGGGTGTGTGTTGGTTGTTGAGCGTTGAATCAGGGGTTCGGGATTAACTATATGGTTCATGGATGCAGGTGGGATGCTCACACTGTCAGTCGTGTTGCCACATGCTAGTCAAAATGTTGTGCATTTTGTAACTTAATTATTTTTCATACATTAATTTACACTAGATAACTAGTGTTTTGGTTTACCTTTCATTATGATATATTAAAAATACTCATTGTGTAATTTCACACAAGATACACCAAATATACTACATATATTTTATATATTTACGCATTATTACTATCGTACAAAGATGTTCGTTTTTGGAGTTGTTTAATCACAGTGTTATTGAAGATTATACCAGGATGATTAGAAAGAAGAAATCTTGATCTTTATATAATGAGATTATTGATTTTCAAAGGATTTCACTTTATAATCCATTGAGTGAAACCGGGAATTAATTTAGGCAATGTCAACTTGTAAACCACTGCCAACTACCCATCTGCTTTAAGGTAAAGTGATGGTATTGTAAACACTTGGGACAAACTCGAATACTCGGTAACAATTTATTTGGTAAGTAGGCTACACTTAGTTGTGAGATAGCAAGCACCTCGTAGTTAGTGAACCCGCCTGCCGTGGTAGCGTCTTGCGGAGAGAGAAGTAGCTGGTGTGGAGAGGAACGTGGTGTCGTGGTGTAGGCAGGTAGAGTGTAGGCGGCAGGGCAAGGAGAGAAGTGGAGAGCTGCTGGCTAAAGGGGGTATCACACTAGCACCGCGTACGAGGTACACGCGGGACTGCCTCCTTATCGTCCCGTGAACGAGGAGCCGCGGCGGCATTCACGGGACAAAGCTGGAATGGATCCCTAGCCAAGACCGTTCCTCGTAAACAGCATCAAGTCAATAAATAATGTACTTATATAAATTAATTCTAAGTAAAAAAAGGTGGATTAATATAAGAAAACATTTTTGCAATACAAATATTTTCGATGAACAACAAAAAACACACTTAAAGTAGAAAATACGATGTCGATATTTTACTGTGTTTACATCCCGTAGTGACGGGTACACGTGTGGTCTTCATTGAATGCAAACATGGACAATAAAATATATATAAATAAAATATAAATAAAATATATATATATATATATATATTTTTTTTTTTTTTTTTTTTTTTTTGCCAGACGCTTTAATTCCCGAAGGGGTTGCCACAATGAAGTGCCTCCACTCCACGACAAGTCATTGTTCACTGCTGCAGTCCCACATTTTACGGGGGAGGGTCGCAAGCACATACGCCCAACCTTTTTAGTTGCCTTTTACGACACTCATAGGATACGTGAGGCATATTCTTCCCTTCACCAAATGTGAAAGAACCTTTTACCACCAGGGGATAAATAATGATCAGTGGACTTATGCAAACAGGATCTGAAAAGATATAAAGTGATTTTTTGTATACAAATGCAATCCATGCAATATGGCAGGACTTTATAATACACTGATAAATTCTTCAGAGATACATTGTGTGAACATTTTCTGTTTCTCAGACATTGCTCACATCAACACTGGTGATTGGTTCACTCATGCTGGTGTCTGTAAGTTTGGCCTAGACATTATTCTCGGATGACTTTATCAGGGTAATAATTAGTCCTGCCATATTACATGGATTGAATTTATATACAAAATATCACATAATTTCTTTTCAGGTCCGTAAAATAAGAGAGAACGAACCTACTTGGATATAATAAGGGTACCTATAACAACGAACTAGACTAGAGGGGAATCCTACCCATGCTCTGCCCCGATTTCGGGGTGATAGGGATTCCCATATTAGTAAGGTCGCCAGTGAGAGACCAGACTAAATGGTTCCCATGCATTAGGCTGCCAGTACGGGCCAACAGTGCTGCCCTCCAGAGGGACTGCCTTCTAGGGGCAGTCCTATGTAGGATGGTTGGGTGTCTGGGCCGGGAGATGTTGGGGAAGGGGGTCTCAGCACCGTCGTGGGCAAACTTTCGAGCCATTGGGGCTGCATTTTAAAACAAGTGGCCCCGTGGGGGAATAGGTACCCAGCCCATCTGCCCGGTAGGTAGCAACTATTGGCTCCTGGGGTCAACAACATTATATCAATAATATATGGATAAAGAAGAGCCCAAATCTCTTCCTCGAGTGGTGGTCGACCAGGCCCCCGAGACGTCACAATTTGGTCATGGTGATATGCAGAAGTCTGCAAAAAAGAGTAAACCTAGCAGGTCAGGTGTTGAGTCAACAAACTCTGTTAGCGGTAATGACAAGTTAATTTTAACAAATGTACTTGCATCCCTTTCATATGGCGCTATCCACTCAATTTTGTAAGTGTTTTGGAGTGGTTCTACATATCCGAATTACTTATGACAGTGACTGTAACTCTAATCGTTGCTATATTACATTTAATACAAATGCTGCTGCCAAAGCATTCTCTGACTATGAGAGATACTCACTGTAAAGTTCAGATGATGTGGTTACAAGGAGTTACAAGGAAAAGAAGTACCCTAGAAGACCTTACGATCCATACAAAGAGGGTACCTGTGGGTATAGTTGTGCAAGTATGTGACCGTCCTTGAATGTGTCATGTGAAACTATCAAGGAACACTCACACAACGGCTTAAGCACCTAGACGGTGGTTTAAGACTTTGTCTAATCTGGACTTGAACTGATCCACAGAGTTGCTGTTGACTACATCAGCAGGAAGCGCGTTCCAAGTACCGCAGATGCTGTATGTAATCAATGTATCCATCAATGTAGGTGACAGTGACAATGACTACTGCCCTAACATCTTTGATGACTGTGAAGAGCATTTCCTATGGAACGTCGGGTTCCAACACCGTTTTGGTTTGTGGCTTACTACAGGGAGGGACGTGGTAACCTTATCCATGCTTCCCAATATCTAGAGAAAGAAATTGGATTACTACCAATGGGCCACATAAAGAAATATGGTAAGGGCGTTTTAATTAGAGACAAATGATCATCCTCAATTTCTATGGCTCGCATTTCCATTACACTACAGACGTTCTGGTCAGGTTGGAAGCTGCTGCATGTGAGACCTTTGCACGACATCAACACCATGTCTGTGTATTCTTTGATTTAGAGAAAGTGTATGACACTACATGGCAATATGGCATCCTGAAGCAACTCCATGTATATGGCCTGCAGTGTCGCATTCCATGCTCCCTTATGGAGTTTCTTAGTGTTTGCAGTTTTCCTCTGAGGCTTGGTACAACCCTCTCAGCATCTGTTGCACAGGAGGAGGGCGTCCCCCAGGGAAGCATCCTCAGTTTCACATTGTTTGCAGTAACAATTAATGCAATTGCCTCATCCCTTCCGGACAGTATAGCCAACTCAATGTACGTTAACGACCTAGCCGTCAGGTTTGCTGCTTCCTGTATGTCAGTGGCAGAGCGGCGTATGCAGCTTGCCCTAAACAGGGTGTCACGTTTGACTGCCAAGACAGTTGCTATGCACTTCTGTCTCATTCGAGGCGTCTACCGTGATCCAGATTCATTCATGTATGGTCAACGGATAGGTTGTGTTGAGGAGACCCGCTTTTTGGGTCTCCTTTTTGACAAACATTTCACTTGGTTTCCCCAATTAAGTACACTTAACCCCTACGCTCCAGTTAAGAGTAAGCTTGCCTCTAGTTTTTGGGCCGCTGGTAGCGGCAAATATTCCTCGATTTCCTCTATATTCACAACGCTCTCACTCTTAACCTATATTGTGTATTGACTTCAAATTTATTTCTTACTTACCTTCAACCCTTCCTCTATCGAATGGTACCATCTGGAGGGCTCTACGATGTGTAGTTACAGATATAGGGCGGGTTGAAGTAGACCATGTTTGCGCACGAATCGCCACTGTGTTTGACTCGTACGCGTGACTGCGGCTATAATGTTCAGTTGCCAGTGAAACTTTGTTGTATAATCACTCTTATTACTACGATTATGTATCGTATCAGAACTCTAAAAATAGTATGAACACTTGTATGAATATATCACCGTGTAACTGTCTCATAGAAAATTATAAACAAACAGATTTGTACCCTAGGAAACACATATATTTATCATCACTCGCGCCTGCCTGGGCGTGTTTGTGGTGTTATTTTCTTATTATTACCAATATGTATCGTGTGTCATGATCAGGACACTAAAAAATATTTTGTAATCTTGTAGGAATATCATGGTGCCACTGTCACGTACAAATATTCACTACGGTATTTTCTTACGATCGGTAGAGCACAAATACGGACAAGGGCAAATTCTTAAAAATAGCCCACCCATCTTGAGGTCTAAGTCCAAGAAGCAACTGACTGGGTAGCCGATCGATATTGTGATTGTGTTTACTAGCCCACTGACAAGAACAAGAACATGAAGGAAAACCCTTCAAAAGCTCCGGCTCTTAATGATTCAAGTGAAATAATAAAATATCCATATGTAAAGGTCTCAAAAATATTAAGTATGTTTTATTTGGATTTTCGTATTCATATGGTTATATTGAAATTTTGAAAATGAACCCTTTTTATTGAGGATGAACCCCTCGGTTGAACCCCCTCTCGGTTGGAAAAATGATTCAATGTAGGTAAAAGAAAATGGATGGGAGTGAGAGAGTGAGTGAGTCAGTTGAACCATTTTAAGAAGTTGTCGCCCCAAGAAGAAGAACAATAATTACGATAAGACCTAGAACTCTCGGCTGAGGCCGGTACTAAAAACCAGCCCTAAATAGCCCTAAATGGCGGGAAATAGCTATGACGGTCTAACACATCAGCCGGAGTGCACTTACCGACGGTATATCACGTCAGTCGCACCGTAGGGGTTCAGATCTCTTGCCTCAAGGCTCTTAACCTGTTGAGGGTCCTGGGCCATACTTCCTGTGGGGCTGATCGGGCCGCATATTCCGAAGCTGTTGTTAAATTCGGCACCATCTAAATTATCATCCAATCAGGTGGCTTTCTCTCGTCATGACGTCACCTCCGATTGACCAATCACACTCTTCCAAAGGTATGACGTCATCCCGTCGTTCACTCCAACGTATACGATTACACCAATTATTATTATTGTGCATAGTAATACTAATAATGATTATTATATTACGTTATTATTATTATACATAAATATCAGCCAAAGAAGTGCACTCTCGAGCATAATGTCTGATCCAATTTTTTTTTTACTAATTGCCGCCATGACGTATCTGGCATCTGCTGCATGTGCCACAGACCCAGAGTTGCCAATTGATCACTTTTGGAGCTAGATTCGACACTTTATAGAACAATATAGCTCTTACAAATTGGCTTTAGTCCCATTTGACAGCTGCTTTTCTGAGTTTTTGTTGCGCATTTCTTGGTGGTTTTAATTATTTCAGAGTCGTGGCGTAATAAAGAATAATAAATAAATAACAATCAGCGCCTTAAGAAAATTCCAGTTGGCAACATTGCACAAACCGCAGTACTCGGTGCAGTTGGTGATTTGGTGCAAATTGCCAGGAGATTGAATAATCCCACAAAGATAAAGGACTTCGATGTTCCATGATGTTGGGTATAATCAAAGGGAGAAACAATACAAGACAAACTTTAGTTACCACCATTATTTCACGAAATAAATGAGGTACAGTAATGAGCACTAATAACTATTTAGGTTTGCTTGGAATACCTAGAATCCATAAATAAATGCACAATAAGATATCCATTGGAATTACAGTACTTCGTTGGTGAATTGGACTGTTCAAAGCTTCAACTAAAGCTGTATACTTTAGTGCTCGAAACTGTGTAATGGAAAAAATGACAGATGTCGTAAAGGAGTGCAATATTTTTAGATTAGTTATTTTTTCACGACGAGGATAAGCGCGAGTCATTAGTTAATCGGAATATGACGTCATGACACAAGGGAAGCTCGTGAGTCGTGAGAGGCTGATATTTCACTAGTCACTATTTTCACTATGTTTAACCTCTACCATCATTCTGTTTGTAACCAAAGAACCAAATAAGTATTTAATGAAATTAATGAGGTATGAAGAAATAAATGATCACTTCTGCGTGATTGGCTAATCGGAGGTGACGTCATGACGAGAGAAAGGCGCCTGATTGGCTGATATTTTAGATGGTGCCGAAATTAACAACAGATTCGGAATATGCGATCGGGCCAACCTCCTCCACCTATACCATGCTCTTATTAGGTCAAAAGACGACTATGGGTGTGAGGTGTACTCTTCTGCCACGCTAATGAGCCACCTCGTGATCTCCATTGCCAGTCCTTGATGGTTCATTGTTGGCATCGACTTCCTGACTCCCTTACCTGCTTGATGGTATCATCTGATATCATGTCTCAGTACTACATTTCACATCCGGGTCAGGAAGGCTATGGAGGTGATGGGCATTGATGACTTCCAGATTTGTCCTGTGCGGGTCCCCAGGAGGCTCTGGTTTACATACAAGAAGGAATCTCTTCCTCCTCCAGTGGCTCGTTCCCTCTTTTTAGCACATGCCTTCACTCACAGGGAGTCCTTCCCTGTGTACACTGATGGATCAAAGTCTGAGGCTGCAATTGGTTTTGGAGTTGTCTTTCCTAACTTTTGTTGTGGCAGTAGGCCCCCTTCTGTCATATAATTTATTGCTGCTGAGCTCTCGACCATTTAAATGCCTTCCTTTACTATTTTTAGCGATTCCTGTAGTGCCCTGCAGGCATTGGTATTGGCTATTCTTGAGTGGTTTGTCCTCCTGGGTCGTAGTGGTTGCAAAGTCACTTTTTGTTGGGTCCCGGTCCATGTGGGTGTAGATGGGTATGAGCTGGCTGATGCCCTGGCTAAGGCTGCGGTCTCCAGTTCTCGACTTCCTGCCAGGCGTCATCCTGTTCCTGTAGTGGACCTTCGACCCTACATAGATGCTACCGTTCGTTCTTGCTGGCAGGACAGATGGAACTCCGTCGGGGCAAACAAGCTCTGTGACATCCGCCAGCGCCATAGTTAATGCAGCTACATGGCCTGCCCAGCTGGTGGGAGACGGCTCTTGTCCGTTTACGCATTGGCCACACATTATTGACTCATGGCTTTTTATGGAGTGGGCTCACCCTCCCTACTGTGATGATTGTCTGGTCCCTTTGACAGTGCGGCATCTTATTGTTGAGTGTCCCAGCCTTGGGGACCTGCGTTGTAGGCACCCCTCCGAGTACCGGGTGGGTAACGGTTCTTACAGTCTCTCCTAGGTGTAGGCTTGTAGTGTGGGGGAGGGAACACCCTCTCCTATGTGGAGGAGGCTGGCCTCCTCCACAAATTATAATTTTATGATATTTATGGTTTTTATGTAGTTTGATATTTTTTAGTTTTGATTTTTTTTTTTTTTTTTTTAGTTAAGTCAACGGGTTCTTTTAGTAATATTGTGGTTTTTAGTGTGTATGCATTTTAATCATGCTGCCTATTCCTTTCGGGTGTTCATGTTTTGTTAATTATGTAGATGACAATTTTATGTTGGGTGGTATACGACCCTAGCTGTTGCATAAAAAAATATATAATCAGTTAACAAGTATGTCATAAATATGGACATTTGGAATACCTTGAAGACGCACTTGCCCCATAAAGTGTTCATAACAATTTCCTTGAATTTAAATGTGAAGGAATTTATCATTAATTCAATGTGCACATTTGTGTTTTACTGCTTGAAATTGGAATTAACATGCAGTCGGAAAGTTTTTGTGTACAACTGATTTGGATGAAATGCTCATATGAGGGAAGGCGATTGGAGAAGTCTTTACCCCACTTACAGCTCAATTTGGTGACGGACATCACCAATGAGGAATGTTTTCGGTATCAGAGATTATGTTAATAAGTTTTTATCAATGATGGAGCAGACCACTGTATACTAATTGCTTAGTGTTTTGCCAGTATCAAATAAATGAACAAATGATGCCTATACTACACGGTTCCTCCTAACATCAGTATGGTAAGGGATCGTGCTCAATGAAGCTTGTCCATATTTTAAGAAGGAAATGTTTTCAGTTAAATCATAACAAAGTAATAAAGATTATTACCAACAACGTAATTTTTCATTTACTTTTTCATTAGTAATAAGTATGTACAGTGATACACGCTCATAAAATATGTATTTAACTTGATAACATTTATGAATAATTATTCAAGTATATGAGGCTTCAGTCTCGAACTGAACTTACGGCCAGATCTGTTGTTGTTGCCACTATAAATATCATCAACTGCACCGTGTTATTATGAGTCCAATAAATCAATACAGTTTATTTTTATATATATATATATATATATATATATATATATATATATATATATATATATATATATATATATATATATATATATATATATATATATATATATATATATATATATATATATATATATATAAAGAGAGATAGCAATATATGTTTATACTTATATCAAACCTAGAAAGCTGAAGGAAGCTGTACAATCCTCATGTCCATCTGCTTCACCTTACTACGACTTCAACTACTTCACCTCACTACTGTACTGTTTGTGTGCCTCGTGTCAGTATATCGATCGGCAAGTATTCGTGCAACGTCACCAGCAGCCAGTACATACATACTTGGCCACGCCCCTTGGACCAGATTTTTCAGATTTTTCATGGACAGCTGTACACATATTCACCCTCCCTCTGACTCAGCATCTCCTATACAAACCTTTCAACCCTTTATTTTGCTGATTAAGGGGGTAATAAATTTTGGTACTGTTACAAACCCAGATTTGGCTAGTTTATGTCAAAGATTTAGGGTTGTAAACAGCTTGAGTATATATAACTCTTAGAAATGATGGAGTTACAACTAATAAAATAACGGGAACTTCAGTCCATTCCTTCAATGGATGTTTCCCCAGAATGAATAATGTAAAAGAATGACTAACGAACTTAACAAGTATATTACCAATCACCAAATAATTTACAATATTTACAATAACAAATAAGATAATAAATTACGTTAACAATGACGACACCAAATATAATTAATAATAAACAACTTAATATAATAAATAATAGAACAGCTAATGGAGCAAGAGCAAAGATGAGTATGCATCAATAAAGTGAGAGTCTATGTCTTCACTGAGTTACTGAGAGAAGAAGAAGAATGTTAGGGCTTTATGTCTATCGACTCGTGTTGGTCATTAATGCAGTCAGTCTTGTTACATCAACATATCTTCCCCCAGCCTACAAGGTTGCTATCCTTGTTTTTACAGCCGGGTACCTACTTATTGCTAGGTGAACAGGGACATAGGGGCATGGAAAAATTTTCCAACAATTCCATTACACCATTAGCACCCCTATAGTGTGTGTGTGTGTGTGTGTGTATGGTCGAACCAGTGTATCTATTTCGAGGCATAGATTTGAGGAATATGTACCGGTCGCCCTCCAATTCACTCGCGTGCGAGTGTGTTAACCATTACACCATCAGCACACCTATGAGTTACTGACCTTGCCTTGCCTTGTTGGATTTATTGGCTATCAACCAGCGACATATAGTCAAAGGTCATTAAGCCATTGGATCAATTTTATTATATCAATTTATATAAGATCATAAAGTTTTGTCTCCCTCAGAAAACACAGCAGTATGTTTATAATATTCATATCATCTGCTAGTAAATTGTTGATGGTAAAAGCTATTTTTTTAATTTGAAAATAATGTTTAATTTTACTTCTCTGTCCATCATTTTTTTTTTTTTTTTTTTTTTGCAAAAAATTAGTAGATGATTGATGGACATGACTGAATTGCATGATTCGCATTCAGGGGAAAAAGTTTTATTAATATAAGGTTCGAGGGGGGTTAGCCTTGTGGAGTTGATCCTAAGACGGGCCAACACCACCTTGTCCCTGCGTCTACGCCATGATGACGTAGCCCAGGGTTCAATCACTGCTTTGAACTTATTGTTGATGTCTAGTCTGGTCCACTGCCTTTGCCACAGGAGATGAATTTTAGATTTAATGAGAGAGACAAAACACCTGAGATCCGTACGGACTATGATAAGGTCCAGATCAACAATCGACCTTGCTAGTTTGTCAGCCTGTTCATTACCATAGATACCATAATGTGATGGTACCCATATTAACTTGATTGATTTATTGGCACTAAACAGCTTACAAATGATATTTCCCTGTATTTCATTGTTAGTTGTAATCAAAGATTTAAGTGAACTTAATGAATCAGTAAATATAACTATCCTATCGTGGGTCGTCGGCAACAAGATTAGATGTATGATACGGCAGTCTGAATCTTAACTGACATTCATGCGACCATACACCCGCACCCACACATTCATCCGTCTTGGACCCGTCGGTATAAAGATGGAAATTAGAAAGATGTTTAACAATTATCTCACGAAACCTCTGGTGTACCTCCACCTCTGGCACCTGGGATTTAACCCCTGGTAACCAGGATTCCACACAAATAAAAGGGGGTATTACCCAGTGTGCAATATTTACTAAAACCATTGAATCTATTGTTGATAATTCTATACCGACACACTCTACGAGGTCGTGGAGTCTTGCTCTGAGGGACCTCACGTCAGTGCCCTCCGGGGCCGTGCGACCCCAAGGCGGATAACTTGGCCCTTCCAGGGGCCTATCGCCATGGCCCTCCGGTTGCAGGCCCCTCACTATGGCACCACCGGGAGGATGACTCGGCTCACCGGGAATACAAACATCGGGCCTGGTGTCCCTTGGCTTAAAGCCAGTGCCCCCTGGGGCACAAGGGTTCCCGGACGGATGACTCGGTCCCTCTGCCAGGGGCCTAACGCCATGGCCCCAGGGTGCAGTTTCCGAAGCAAGGCATTACCGGGAGGATGACTCGGCACCCTGGCTTAATTAACTAATTAATATTAGTTGGTCTCGTCTTAGACGGAGGGGAGGCCCTTGTGACTCTAGACGCTCGATTCAAGTGCAACGTAGGGCTCCAAGACACACACGCAAACACACATTCTGCACAACATCCAAACTTTCAACACAGACTCAGATGCCGAACCAAACATTATTGACCCATAATCTACTCTAGATCTGATCAGGGCTTTATATAGCATTAGCAATGACTTCCTATCTGCTCCCCATTTGGTACCAGAAATGCATTTAAGTAAATTGAGTGCGTTTAAACATTTAGTTTTTAACTGACTGACATGGCAAGTCCATGTCAGTCGACTGTCAAAAAATAGTCCAAGAAATCTAGTTGAATTTTGAATAGGTAGGGGGTTTCCACCCATGGTCAACCGGATGTCTGGCTTCCTCCTATAAGTGAAAATAACCCCTGCACTTTTTCTAATTGAAAACTTAAAACCCCACTGGAGGCCACAATTGTGAATCAAATCCAGTGCCAATTGGATCCGAGTTGCCGAAAACTCTGCACTACAGCTGAAGTGCCATATCGCACAGTCATCAGCGTACAGTGAGTATTTAAAATTTCGAGGAGGAGCTGGTAGAATGTCATTAATCATACATAGAAATAAGGTCGGAGACAGAACACTCCCCTGGGGTACCTCGTTTGCCTGGACAAATGTGTCCGAGAAAGTGACTGTATCCGAAAAAAGCTTGACAAAGAGTGTTCTGTCAGAGCTGCTTGCCGCCTCGACTGCGTGTTTAATATTTTGTATTAAATTTTGTACATTTTCATCTATGGTTTCTCCGGATATACCGAGGTCAACGATCCCCCAGAAACTCCCCAATCTGCACTCGTGATACATAATTTCTGACCAGAGTGTGAGGAGCAAAAAACTTTGAATCACCTGGTATTGCTCATTTCCCCACCAGTGCACTTATCGAGGCTGAGTTCGAATGCAGGGTATGTGTGTGTTTGTGTGGTGCCTGGCGTTCGTCTCTGGTCAGGGATGACGTATCACCAGTGTACAATACGATGTCTCTCTGGCTCTATATGCTTAAATTAATAATGACTCGTATATTATTATATAATTATCTTTCAACTGTGTATTACAACTGAATATTAGAATTAATTTTAAATAAACGCTGGAAAACTATGTACAGAACGAAATAACATTTATACCATTATAGTATATTTGTTTTCCCCGCTCTCTCTCCATTGGCAAATTTCTTTTTCTTCTGTATACAGTAAGTCTTTCCATCATTCATGATGCTTTGAATGTTGTCCTTCACTTTGGTTTTGCTTTTAATGTAATTGTAAATAGTTTTGGTTGTACCTTACTTGTATTAATAACTAGACCATAAGCCCGTGCTATGTACGATGGCAGCGTGGAATGTAAACAAACCGAGTGGGTTGCCAGGCGTACGATAATAAGTGAAGTATGTGTAATTATATTATACTCTTTCAGCTTCATGTCTTCTGAATCTGTTCAATAATGTGTCCCTCTTTTTCTTTACTTTTATACATAAACCATTAAACCATTGTTTGAATTAGTTAGTTTGTATGTATTTACTCTTTTATTATTATATTTATTGAAAAAAATAATAATAACTGATCATTTATGTGTATACGTGTGTGTGTGTGTGTTTGTGTGTGTGTGTGTGTGTGTTTATGTGTATACGTGTGTGTGTGTGTGTGTGTGTGTGTTTATGTGTATACGTGTGTGTGTGTTTGTGTGTGTGTGTGTGCGTTTGTGTGTGTGTGTGTGTGTGTTTATGAGAATACGTGTGTGTGTGTGTGTGTGTTGAATTGTAGAAAAGAGTGACAACAAAAATATGCCTACGTATGAGAGATTTGAGTTGATACAGTGAATGTCAGTCAGTACCTCCAACACCTGAATCTCTCTCTCTCTCTCTCTCTCTCTCTCTCTCTCTCTCTCTCTCTCTCTCTCTCTCTCTCTCTCTCTCTCTCTCTCTCTCTCTCTCTTAATAAACCGAAAATAGTTACATATGGATATATCATATAAGAAGTATACGCGACTCATCCAACACCATAATCTATTAAAACTACGAACTGTGGAAGCGGGTGTCATGTTGAGGCATTTCAGAAAAGACAGGTTGAGTGTGGTGGAAACGGTGTGTAATTGTATGCTACCTTCGACAATAGCAATGGTACAATTTAAGGGGGTGTGGGAGTAGGGGGACAGGCTGTCTACCCACCCCAAGCCTGTCTCCCTATTCCCGCACCCCCCCAGTCCCCCCCAAGCCTGTCCCCTACTCCCACACACCCTTAAAGAAATTGAATAAAAATTCGGTTCTAACATCAATAATTAAAAACGTGATATGTATATGGGTCTCGTCACATAAAATAGTATAGGTCACTGTTACACTGTGTTATGGTTTACATCTCAATATTATTATGGAGCTGATCATGCATAATGCTATCCGTTGGTGTGTCATCATCTACATCATTATAGGCTCTCAGTAAATATAATTTCTCTACATAAATGTTAAGGACTCTGTATCGTGTTTGAAAATTGGAGGCTTCTGATTCCTTCTAACCATGCCACGTAACAAGCTCCTTCCATATAGGTGATGTTTTGTGACCATATTTGAAGGATCTTTTATCTCCAATTTTCTGACAACAACACAGGGTCCCGTGTAAGAGTAATTTAACTGGCGAAGCAAACCATGAACTGAAGCTTCACGGCTAGGCGTCAGCGTTGCTCGCTTGTTCGCCCGCTCAAAACAGGCACATTTCCGCAAGCCAGACGCCTCCTCGGTCAGGCAGGTAGTGTCTTGACATTTTTGAAGCAACTGTACACTCGTGATACGAAATCTTTGACCAGAGACGAGTAGCAACCATTACTGAGGCCCCACAAGCCACACAGTCAAACACTGCCTCGACCAATACTGAGTGGAGCAAGGAACTGAACTTGGCAATTTGAAGCAGTTCATGTTTTAGCTTCTATCTCTGATAATAATTCTATGTATTCATGGTTTCTTTTCCATGTATAAAAGAAAAAACAAACCTCGTTTGGTCATTTTTTTATTATATAACATCGAAATGCGACAGACAAAACCTCGAGTGGTGTGTTTGTTTTTATTATATAAGAAATGTCTTAAATTCCACCATCCAATAATAGTCTCCCTCATAGTCTCCTTAAATATACAGAAATAAAAGTAATTTTCAATTTTATACCTTCATTAAATTTCTTCTATATAATTTTATTCAACTGGGCATTACATATGTCCTATGAATATTTATTAAAAACATAAATAGATATACAAGGCCTAAATTACATTCAGTATATAAAAAAAATAGTTTTCTTCTTCTATGAATACGTATAATTAAGTAACACTTCACTATGGCAATCACCAACTCCTTTAGTAATCACTCCATCCTCCTTCAGCATCAATAACTTTTTCAAGTCGAGAAGAAAGGGAGTTTACAAGATTAGAGCAAACGTTTGGAGTCCTTCTAATACTTTCCCAAATTTCCCAACATGGCTATTGCAGTAGTGGTTGAAATTTCTCCGATATCACGTTACAACAGTTCGCTCAAACGTCAAATACTCTCTTATTAATTAATATTGATCCCCTGAACATTGTTCACTGAAACATCTGAGTTCTCGAAACGATACCACAGTGTCTGACAGCGTCTGGCCACGACTTGGTCTAACTCCCTGGTCAGAGATTTCGTATCAAGAGTGTACAGTTGGACACAGGAATTGGTACTACAGTCCAGGTGAAATATACTTGTCCCATTTGAGTAACCAGTGTCTATTATCAGGTAGTTGCTTTTTATTACCATCCTCAATACTGACTTCTGCACCTGATGTCTCCTATTTGGCACTAAAGAACTTGATATTGGGAAAAATTGGCCATCTTTCACTTGGGCTATATATACCTCGAATTCTTGTGTCCAACTGTACCATAACAGCTGCAGTATTTGGGAATTACCTTCACTTCCCTTTCTCTGTGGCTGGGTGCTAGTTCAGTGACTTGTGTGTGTGGATATGAGTTGACCTGGGACACGGTAACGGGTTTTCAGTCTAGTGTCAGAACTTAAAAAAAAAAACTGTTTGTTTTGGTTTACTTTGTTAATGTGGTTGAAAATGTTGTATTAAGAGAGGAAGTTCTGTGTTGGTAATTCTAGAGTAACTGAATCCTCCAAACTATAATCCAAGCACTTCTGGTCCTGTTTCCTGGCATACTTTGGAGGAATCAAAGCACTCCAATGTACCAAAAAAGAATTACCACCTTAATTAATGTTATATTATTTTACTCTGTGAATTCATATCATTGCATTAAGGGGGTGTGGGAGTAGGGGACAGGCTTGGGGAGGGGACTGGGGGGTGCGGGAATAGGGGGACAGGCTTGGGGTGGGTACAAAGCCTGTCCCCCTATTCCCAAAACCCCCTCAAGCCTGTCCCCTTACTCCTGCACCCCCCAAACCCCCACCCAAGCCTGTCCCCTTACTCCTGCACCCTTCAACCCCCCCCCTTACTCCTGCACCCCCCAAACCCCCACCCCAAGCCTATCCCCCTATTCCTACACCCCCTTAACAGTACGAGCAGACCATCCCTAAACCTGGCAGCGATGATCACATGGACGATCACAACTCTCACCAAAATGCCGTGTTCACCTTCTCTACCCAAGGGCTACACCTTCACGAACTGTGCCTGTATCAGGTGAGGTCAGGTCAGGCTCAGTCAACCAAGTGAGTAGTGTTTGTTCTTCATACTGGCAGGTCAGGTCAGGCTGAGTCAACCAAGTGAGTAGTGTTTGCTCTTCATATTGGCAGGTCAGGTCAGACTCAGTCAATCAAGTGAGTAGTGTTTGCTCTTCATACTGGCAGGTCAGGTCAGACTCAGTCAATCAAGTGAGTAGTGTTTGCTCTTCATATTGGCAGGTCAGGTCAGACTCAGTCAATCAAGTGAGTAGTGTTTGCTCTTCATACTGGTTGATAATATAAACTCCCTTTTTTATCTCAAACCAATATGGTAGGGGAATAATGTATATAATATGTGTTTACACACTTATATGAAAGTCAAGCTTGCTAGCAACTAATCTTTTACTATAACAGAATCATTATAATTTAGCACACAACAATTATTTGGTAGTTACAGTCAACGGTATACAAGTCTAGTGCACACACACACAACTTATACAAAGGAATACAAAGGAAGTACAGGCAACAGGAAGTCCATAGTGGCCTGTTACGAGGTTACCTCTTTATCTACGTTAATCTAGACTACGTGTTGAAGGAAAGGATAGATAACTTGTTGCACTACTACTAATACAATTGTCCCTCCACCCTTTATTAATTATATATTGGTACCGATATTTTATAATAATTGTTAAGGGGGAGCAATCGATTCCTCCAAACTATTCCAAGCAATAGAACACCATTATTATTTTTGTTGGTCTGGTCCTGTTTCCTGGCATACTTTGGAGGAATCAAGGCACTCCAATGTACCAAAAAAGAATTACCACCTTAAAGGGCTTGAACTTCCTTTGCTTCCTGTATAGGCTCGGTTTACACTACAATTTTTTCCCCTACCATGTGGGCGGAATACATCTCGCCAAAACATCATAATGATAATAAACAATAATGATAATACAAAAAGTAGTAGTAGTTGTTAAAGTTCTTCAAGCTATCTGGCCGAGCAGCCCCGAGTAGTAGTAGTAGTAGTAGTAGTAGTTGTTGTTGTTGTTGTTGTTGTAGTAGAACAATCCTAGTAGTTACACGTGTCAGTAGGCTATAAATAGTAGTAACAGCAATACTACAGCAATACTACTAGCAGCATCTATAGCAGTATTATTATTGATATTATTATGGGGGCAATAAGGTCATGAATGTCTATGTGTATTTGAGGCTACAAATTCATTCACACTATGCGAAGAAACAATCTGAATACATTAATTAAATGAAGGTATAATGTTTCTTGGAATGATATAGGCCGCAGTGTTTCTCAACCTTTTAATCATTGTGGACCCCTTACATACACTTACATATTCAGGGGACCTCTTGGTACGGGATTAGGGAGAATATAGTGATTTTATGTATTATGTATGTATGAATGGTTATTAAAAGACTTTTTTTTTACAGGAAGTGGTGTTTATTATTTTGAGAGACGCAACTAGAAAAAACAATTGGACATCTCTATTAAGACACACTATGTAATCGTAAACAATAGAAAACTGAGACACAACAGGATTAATTGTTAATATGTTAATTCCCTGTCCAGCGGACACCTTGATAGGTTTCTGGGGACCCCCAGGGGACCGAGAACCCCTGTTTGAGAAACACTGATTTAGGGGGATCAGTTGTGGTGTTGGGAAATGGCATCCCAAGCGCCCACCATTCCTGCAAATCATCCTAAGATCTTATCTCCTACTATACCAGGGGGGAGTGAGAGTTGAGGACCTCGCTCTCTTACAATAACGCCAACAAAGGTTCAAACAGCCTCGAGGTTTGACCCCTTGCCTGTCAGATGTCCTACACTGGCACTAGAGCCTGCACAACCCTTGATAAAAGGGAAATAGGGTACTGATGATGATAATGATGATCAGTTGATCCAATGTTGACAACTCCATATCATCCTCTAAATATTTCATTTACTTTCCTTATAATAAATAATGCTAACATATTGACCCTTAACTATTGGAACCTGATATCATTCTATCGAGTTAAATCAATTACGTATAAAGTCGTAGATGACCAAATGAATACGAAAATATAAAAAAAAAATCATAAACTAACATTTCTTTCTTACCACCACACCCCAAAAGATTCGGCTTCGACATTAAAGGCCTGGAGGCAGCACGTGCGAAGGCAAGCCTGATCAGGCCATGGCGCTAATGGCCTTAATGGTTCGTGTTCAAATTCAACTTGACTGGTGGGTCTCCTTGGGGCGGTCAGAGGGTAGTGGCATACTCCTACTACAGTCCAGACATTCTTACAGATACAGGTTTGTTCGTACAGTCGTGGTCAATAATAATCATCCACATATGGGTATCTCAAACAATTTACTGTCTAATGTGTTCACCTTCACATAATAACATGTTTTTTTTATTTAAGTAGTGCATAACTGCTTGTAGCAAATTAATATATAGTAGTTAACCTATTTATTGGAAAGTTTATCAGCTAAGAAACAGAGGGAAGCAGTCAAAATATTACGTATGTTACTCCTATATGGTTGATTATTTTTGTCTGCGACGGTATTATACTCAACTTACTCTTTATTTTTCCCTTCCATCTCTTCTTCCGAATTCGAAACGATTTCCAGAATGCGCAATAAGTCGTATAAAGTACGAGTGAGAAGAATGACACCAATTTCACTTACCAAAGAGTCGATCGAGAGGATACAAAATAAATATCTAGCAAATATTTATATGATTCAGTAGCCGAAGTGCTTACTTATAACGTCTGCTTCACCCTTGATCAGAGAACAATATCACTATAGACAACGGCTTCAAAATAGTTGGGAAATATTTTCACTCAAATTAGGCCCCTTCAGACAAAAGCCTCTCCCTTTCCCTTCCTTTCCTGTTCCTCCTTTTCTTGTTTTTCCATCGTAATTGTTGTTACTCTTCTCTGACACCTACTCCCTTTCTAGCACAGTTTTCGATTATTATATTACGTCATTATCAACCGATATAATTTTTCTATTCAATTGCCTTAAACATTTGGAATAGTTTCACCTCATAATTATAGTGTATAGTATTAGCCAAGGAATCATAATTGCCGTTCTCCGACAAATAGAATATGGTGAAAAGTACACAAAAGTACAGTTGGACACATGAATGGGTGGTACAGCCCAAGTGAAAGATGGTCATTTTCTCCCAATATCAAGTTCCTTAGTGCCAAATAGGAGACATCAGGGTTAGAAGTCAGTATTGAGGATGGTAATAAAAAGCAAGTACACTCGTGATACAAAATTTCTGACCAGAGACAAACGGCAGGCACCACACACATACCATGCAGTCGAACTCAGCCTTTTGTATCTAGTGGTTTATTAAAGATGTTTTGTCTGACTTATATTTCTTAGTGATATTTGAGTCTGATGAGTCATGAAATCAAAGAGTTTGTTTATCACATGGATGGACTCCACATTTCTCCTAGACCTTATACTTTCCATTATTCCAGTCTAACGACAGGTTGGAATCTTTTTAGCCTTGTCCATTAATATTTTCAAATAACAGTGTAAAATATATGAAAACTCATGTTTTTTCTCTCTCTGCTTTTGTTTATATTGCGGCGCCACATCAATAATGCTAACATTCATTTATTTTAATTCCTGATTCAGCAAAAAAGTGCTAATGGAGAAAAGAAGCTCCTTCATAAATATAGTTATTTATATTGGATTGTGTGTACTGATGTTAAGACTATGAATTTATTTTATTCGTATACTGTAGGGGACCTGGTATTAGTTTATTACAGTTGTAGTGAAATGTTGTGGTATGAATATAGTGTTAGGCACTGCCATGATAGTTTTCTTGTTATTTCTTAAATGTATAAATACTATGTTATTCTTAATTTTAATGTAGCTTTTTTCTTGATTTTTTAAACTTGTTTTTTATGAGAAGAAACGGTGGACAGACACGAACTGACCAGAGGTGGTGGAATTCCATTTGTTTTCGACTTCGTTCAGCTGCATGAATCTTTCGAATCTCTAAGGATTCATACTCATTGTAATACTGTTTTCTGTCCTTGAATGCCGTTAATACCCTGCGTGATTAGAAAAGTTTTTTGGGATAGAATACAAGGGATAGAAGAAAAATGGAGAAGGAATTAGAAAGAGAAAAGGGAAAGGAATGAGTGAGAATTAGAGAGAGAGAAAGGAAAAGGAGAGAGAGAGAGAGTAATCGAGGGAGGGGAGGTAGGTAGGGAGCCAGGAGAGATAGGCAGGGGGAACGAGGAAGGTAGCAGGGGAGACAGAGAGGAAGGGAGGTAGCACGGGAGACGGAGAGGGAGAAGAAGAGGGGGATAGGAAACGGAAACCTTAAAATTCATCAATAAAATCATTCTAATTTTTCAGTTAGTTAATACAGTTTGAATGACTAGATGGATAAACCACAATATTCATAAAATATTACTTCATGATATATATAGTAAAAACTTCAAGGTATATATATATATATACAGTAAACAACTACGAGAATGTGAAAAGAAAGTGAGGTAGAAAATAGAGGATATCATATATCTGGACATTAGGGAAGGGGTTCAGTGTTACCATATGAATTCTGGTTGAAGCTCATCAGAGGTGGGTCAGAATACTTGTGGGGCGATAGTACTTCTTAACTTTCGCTTTAACAACACACATAAAATTTCAAAGGGAATTATATCAAGAGAGTTGCCAGGTAGATCATAAAAAAAGGTTAATATTCACAATCACACCTTTGTTGTTTGGTGGATTTAAGTTGGTCATAATGTAAATATTTGTCTGTATGCTTATGCTTCATTCTGTTATGTTTTTGTGATATGTGTGTGTGTGGTTGTAGTCATTTACTATGCGTTTCAGCGCCGGACAGACGCTGTTTTTCGCAAATATCTCCTAAATGAATCTTTGTATAAGTATAATATTTCAGCACACTACCTTTAACATCCGGGCGTAATTTATGGCTGACATACCATATTCCTATATGTGTTATGCGAGGAGTTTACTTGTGAAAAATAACACAAAGCTGGCCAGTCATATTGACGCATTCGAAGGAAAGTGTGGGGTAGTGAAGGAAGAAGTGATGTGGGGGATGTTCGGGGTGTTGGTGGAGGGGTTACACGAGTACCCCACACTCGTCCGATTCTCTATAACGCCTTAATGAGGATATGATAACTGGATTAGGCTTAATATAACTCAGTAAACTCCTAACATTTAGCAGATATTTGCGAAAAAACAGAGTCTGTCCGGCGCTGAAACGAATAGTAGATTCTCATGGGTTTCTCCTACCCGTATATGTATTGTTGCCTGCCTGTTGATGGACGCTACAAGGCGCAATTAATTACTAAAAACAAAAACAAAACACTTTTGTTGGACGTCCATGGCAACAATATATAAAAGATCATTATCCTGCATAGGGAAGTAAGTCTACATTATTTCTCTTAATCAAAGGAATTGGATTAATGATCATGTAGAAGCTCTGAGTAATTTGTTTGACTTCATTTTAGCATGATTTAAGTATACAATTCATTCTCCTTCCTCATACAAAATCTCAAAGTAGCCCCTCGTGGTTCACAACCATCACGAAGACAAAGATTGTACAGTTGAAGTAACGGGTTTCCTGGAACTTGTTGAAGTAGGCGCAGCACAGCATAAGTAATACCATCATCACCAGGGGAAGAAGCTTTACCCCGGGAGAGAGCACAGCACAACTCCTCCTCAGTTATCTGCTCTGCATCATCGTCATCATCTTGCAACAGAGCAGATATTAGACGTAGCCAATGGATACCAGCACGGGAAGCGAGTACATCTTGTATGTGGATGGGTAGACTGGCTGGGGTAGATTGTTCTGACCAGGCAACGACAAGTTGTTGGGCATAGTCGGCGGGAGTGTGATGACGAGCAGTGGCAGGCGTCTTTTTAACGGATGAGGTGCCACATAGAAGCCACATTCGTTTGCTGGTTAATGCTGAATTTAACATTCATGTATTATAGTTCACTATATGTATAGTCTTAACCTGCAGGAAACGATAATTTGAATTGATGACATGATATTAGAAGTTGGGAGATTAGGAAATTTGATACACATTTTATGCTGCACAATACCATTCTTATCTAAGATACTATTTGGGCCCCGTCCAGACGATCGAGCAAGCGTCAAACTTATTTCTCTCATTTTCTTAGCAGTGTTACCAGATGAAGCAGTTCCCGCCACCCACCTACCAGACGTTTCTATTGAACAATAGAAAGATAGGAGTGGCCAAGATGACAGTGTAAACAAAGAGAGAGAAACAAATGTATGACAGATGTTGTGGTGTGGTTGAAGGCCGTACGCTTGGATCCAACGATATTATGAGGATCACGGGGGATTGAAGCACTGGGGGTCAAGTGTATTTGGGGGAAATTGGAGGGCAAGCACGGCAGGTGTGCATCATGGGTTAGTGGTGAGTAATAAGGGTGGCGATGATGAAAGTAGGTGTAGGGCAGGGTAGAGGAACGTGGAAGGGAACGGGGAAGGAGTATGTAAGGCGGGGGTGAGAAGGCAGGTAGGTAAGTAGGGGTTAATAGGGTGTGGGGACAAAAGGAAGTGGAAAAAAAATAGGGGCAATTACGTTATGCGAGGTGGAGGTGGAAGAACACTGGGGGCGTAGCGCCCAAAAACATCACAGGGAGGGAATAATGTACAGTCACGAGCATAAGTTTCTTTACACCGCCAAGCAGAGAAGGGAGTCAGGAAGTCGATGTATTGGATGCCAACAACGAACCAACAAGGACTAGTGACGGAGATCAAGAGGTGGCTCATTCGCGTCCACTATGGATGAGTCCACAGAGATGGTTGCCATATAAGTAGGAACATCTATTGAGTCAAGTGTCTTAGAGGAACCATGAAGACGTCTCTGTGACCGTTTAGGTGACTTAGTTTCCTTTTTGGAGAGCGTGTGGCAGCGTGAACCTCTATCACATGGACATCTTTAGCTAAAGTCTGAGAATTGTCATCAGTTGAAGGGTCACCAGAATGAGTGTCTGATAAAGTTTCTAATACAGAGAAGGTATTATGTAGTGTAGCCTTAGAAACGCTCTCACTGGAGCATAAAGCAGCTGCCTCTTGAGAGGGTTGAGAGGGTGCTGCAACTGATTAAGGTCTAAGGGTGGAGGCGTATGTCTTAACACCACCATCCCTCTGTCACCTGAAGTTGGGTTGCCGTCTGGCACTACCAATACTGATGAATTGGGTATTAACCAAGTGGAGGATATCCTGTTCAAGGAGGTATAGTCGCGTGCACCAGTCGGTATCCCCCCTCTTGGCTGGAGCCATGGCCAGAGGAGAGCAGCGAATCGAACAACCCCTCCCTCCAACCCTCACCCACACCCTCTCCACCTTCACCCCCACACCCAACCCAACCCCATTAAGAAAGTTGCTGTTTAGGCGTAATATCACTCACGCTTTGATGTTAATATTTATATTAAACATTCATTTGAATTACCAATACCATCCCTACCACACCAGAAGGAGCTAATCTACAATAATGTGTTAATGTGACATTATGGAGATAACAAATTCATATAAAGGCAATAAAACATATACAAACAACCATAAATATAACAATTTACTGGTTTTAAAATAAGTAAATAATTTACATATGTCCAGTGAATGTGTTATTCCAATAATATAAGATATATTACAGTCCATCACCACCACAACCCTAACACTCCATTGTAACGCCAACGAACAAAACCTCGAACACGAAAGAATCAATCAACACGTTTGCGAACTGTATATTGCCTTGCCATAACATAATGCAGATATGCCAATAGTATCAGTATAAACAGTATTCTCCTTTATGTCTAGTTTCTCTATTGTCCATGTGAAAATATGGACGATATACCACACCTTATCTGGTTTACATAATATTTGAATCAATATAAGCACGTTTCTTGACACTAAGGAACAAGTAATTTGGGTATTATTACAAGTTACGGTATCATATTATTACAGGTTATAGTATCATTATGTATGATTAAATACCCTACAAGATTTCTTTCCCTTTCCCAAAAATCATCATATCTACCATTGTGTCCTTCCTTGCTGGGGGAAGGGGAGTGGAGAACTTTCCAATGGCTTACTATATTTATTGAAGTTTGGTATCATAGACAGAATGAGATACACTTTTGATGACAAAATCGAATGCTAGTTGTAGCATTTGACATTTATTTGTGCAATTAAGTAGTCATATTTAGCCTGTGTTATTAATTGATGATGTATTACAACTGTGGTTATCTAAATTACAGCAGAAGTTGGCAAACACCCCTTTACAGAATAAAATTTATCGGAAATGCATTTTACTTTTTATTCAGGCATGGAGGATTATCAAACTTAAATTAAAGGATGACCGGATATGAAATTATAGTAATTACAACATCTGCTAGACATGGACTATTAAGTTTGGGCCCCTCCAGTCATCCAATGCTACGTAATACATAACTGTTTTATATAATGTTTTCAGCTGTTAAAACAAAAACGCACACACACAAAAAAAAAAATATAGCAATCAGCGAAAAATTCCCGCAAGAAGTGCAGATCCTTTAGGATAAAGAACAATATAACTCGTTACTAGGAAGTGGCGTTACCATTATTATGACATAACATTTATTACTTCACATTTGTAAGATAATTATTACACCACGTTAATTATGCACTCCAACCCCCTTCTGCATTTATAACATCCCTCAGGCGTGATTCCCCCTCAACGGGAACCGCCTTGACGTGGTGGGAGGACTTGTGTGTCTCTGAGATCTGGTGAGCTAGACTAGAGGGGGTTCCGGCCCCTGTTCTGCTCCGATTTCGGGGAGAGAGGGTTTCCCATGCTAGGAAGGTCGCTAGTGAGAGACCAGACTAAATGGTTCCCATCTTTCAGTTCTTCAACTGTCCCTCTTTTCGTTTTATTTCCTTCCTGCTTGCTGTCACACCTCTTTATCACCTTTTTTTCTGGCGCTATAGGACCTCGATGTTACGGCGCCTAATATCCATCAATCAATCAATCAGGCGTGATTGGAGAGAATCAACAATATTTGAACAAATATTAGGGGTGTGTCTGAAACCTTCCCATATTTCCATGCTTTTCCTCTCTGTAACCTCTCTGGTCTTCTCTTCTACACCCCAGTCCCTCTTCATTAACCCCCAAAAGTTCTCGATAGGATTTAAATCACAGCCTTTTGTTTTGTGTTAAGAGGGACTACAAATGGAAGTGACTTATGTTAGTGAGCAGATAGTTCCAAACAGGGCAGGTGTGACTTAGAGCAAAAATAATGATTGATTAAAGGGAGTTAGAAACACTGTAGGTGATAACTTTGGATGACACCTAATAATACACAGCTTGACATGACTAATCATTGGTTGATAAGGGGATCGGTAGATGAATGACTGAGTCACACTATCACTCTGGCTCCGTGACACTAAGATGTTGGATGTTGTTATGTGTGTTTCACATCTTCGCTTTAAACACAAACAATTCGTTCTCCTATGAATATGAGGCATCCTATTTACCACCAGTTCATTTTCAACACATGGATTTCCAAGCATATTACTTAATTATTTTTGCTATGCTGATAATCCTCTATGTGTGAATAAAAAGTAAAATGCATTTACGATAAATTTTATCCTGTAAAGGGGTGTTTGCCAGCTTCTGCTGTAATTTACATAACCACAGTTGTACAAATGAATGTCAAATGCTACAACTAGCATTCGATTTTGTCATCAAAAGTGTATCTCATTCTGTCTATGATACCAAACTTCAATAAATATAGTAAGCCATTGGAAAGTTCTCCACTCCCCTTCCCCCAGCAAGGAAGGACACAATGGTAGATATGATGATTTTTGGGAGAGGGAAAGAAATCTTGTAGGGTATTTAATCATACATAATGATACTATAACCTGTAATAATATGATACCGTAACTTGTAATAATACCCAAATTACTTGTTCCTTAGTGTCAAGAAACGTGCTTATATTGATTCAAATATTATGTAAACCAGATAAGGTGTGGTATATCGTCCATATTTTCACATGGACAATAGAGAAACTAGACATAAAGGAGAATACTGTTTATACTGATACTATTGGCATATCTGCATTATGTTATGGCAAGGCAATATACAGTTCGCAAACGTGTTGATTGATTCTTTCGTGTTCGAGGTTTTGTTCGTTGGCGTTACAATGGAGTGTTAGGGTTGTGGTGGTGATGGACTGTAATATATCTTATATTATTGGAATAACACATTCACTGGACATATGTAAATTATTTACTGATTTTAAAACCAGTAAATTGTTATATTTATGGTTGTTTGTATATGTTTTATTGCCTTTATATGAATTTGTTATCTCCATAATGTCACATTAACACATTATTGTAGATTAGCTCCTTCTGGTGTGGTAGGGATGGTATTGGTAATTCAAATGAATGTTTAATATAAATATTAACATCAAAGCGTGAGTGATATTACGCCTAAACAGCAACTTTCTTAATGGGGTTGGGTTGGGTGTGGGGGTGAAGGTGGAGAGGGTGTGGGTGAGGGTTGGAGGGAGGGGTTGTTCGATTCGCTGCTCTCCTCTGGCCATGGCTCCAGCCAAGAGGGGGGATACCGACTGGTGCACGCGACTGTACATCTTACATTGGCAAGAACGCAAGGGGTGAGCATCTCTGCATAAAAGCTGTAACTTTCTGACAGATACTCAGAAATAAGATGTGAGTCAGGGGCAGAACAATTACCACACCGGGAACGGTTGTTGCAGTTCCTCCTCCCATGACCAGAAACGCTCTAAGGGACGCTCAACAAAAGGCTTCACCTCAAAAGAGGTGGGGTTAATGTTAATGCGATCTGGGGTATGCGAGACATAGAAAGTGAGGATGATCATATATTTACTGTCTTTCATCTTTGTTACTCGTTGGACATTGTCTGGGCACATAGCAAGAATGTCCTCTTCTGAGAATTCATATAGGTCTTCATTATATATACTCCCCTTGCTATAATGGAATGTTCGGTGTGGTTTAATAGATACTCTTACGAGTTGTAATTGATTTATCTAGGGATGAATTACTAAACTCGTAATTAAAGTTATTGCTCTTTACAATAAGGTAAAAATAGAAAGATATGCTAACATGAAAATGACAATTTATTACAAATACGATAAACCTTAACCCATATATATCCCCCAAATCCCTAAATTTACAGTAAATACAATGTTAAAAGACAATAGTGTAGAAATTAACACCCCTGGTAATAAGTTTCAACAAGACTCACTAGACATAAATGTTTCACCAAGAAATACACTGGACATAAATACAAGTTTCACCAAAAGACACTAGACATAATAAATATACGTTCACCAAGACACAGAACAAATGTAAAGTTCCACCATGAGACATAGCAAGTGTAATGAGAGTTTATGTACAAAACTTATCTGTCTGGAGAGAGAGCACAGTCGAGTAGCAGTGGGAAGCAGGAGAGACTCAGTATCCGTCACAGGACACTGATCTACTGATTCCCCCAGCTCCCCAGCCCTCTTTTATAACCTCTCTCAGACGAAAAAAACGGGTCTCAGAACCCATGGTCGGATCCATGAAGCAGGGTTCATGTAGATTCCGAATCCCTTAACAAGGATCGAGTTGCTGGTCGGCAAGGGTCGTTACAATACAAACATGCTATCAGAAGGACAGGGGAGATTGAGGAGAATCATGGCCTGTGTAAGATCTTTGGCTCTGATTAAAATGCCCTTACTATATTTCTTCATGTGGTCCATTCACTTGGAGGTGTCCGGAGCCAAAGGGGCATTCTAACCAAAACATAATTTTGAGTTATATGCGTTTAAAGTTTTGCAGTTTTATTTTAATGCTGTTTCCTTGTAAATGCAAGTAATATACACATGTTATATATAAAAATAAACCTTAGAAAGAATTCTTTCATGCAATGTCAAAACCACTAACAGAGTTCGCTTACACAACACCCGACCTGCTGGGTCTACTCTTATTTGCAGCTTTCTGCATGTTATCAAGACCAGAGAGTGATGTCTCGAGGGCCTGGTCGACCACCACTCGAGGAAGAGATTGGGGCATTAAGTTAACCATATATCATTAATTTAGTGTTGTTGGCCCCAGGAGCCAAGAATTACTACCAACCGGGCAGATGAGGGGACCGAGCGCTGGTCGCCGTGGGCGGGGTACCTCTTCCCCCACGGGGCCACTCGTTTTAAAAAGCAGCCCCAATGGCTCGAAAGTTTGCCCACGACGGTGCTAAGACCCCCTTCCCCAACATCTCCCGGCCCAGACACCCAACCATCCAACATAGGACGGCCCCTAGAAGGCAGTCCCTCTGGAGGGCAGCACTGTTGGCCCGTACTGGCAGCCTATTGCATAGGAACGATTTAGTCTGGTCTCTCACTGGCGACCTTATTAGCATGGACAGCCCTCTCACCCGGAAATCGGGGCAGAGCATGGGCAGGAGCCCCCTCTAGGTCTAGCTCACCAGGTCTCAGAGACATGCAAGCCTCCTCACCACATCAAGGCGGTTCCCCGTTGGGTGGGTCTTAGGAGTATATATATCTAAATTCTTGTCCCTGGTTTGATAAAAAATCGTTACAAGGTAATTTGTATTATGCTATAGATATTAGATATTACAACATTATTGGGCAAGAACAAATGAACGATTCATGTTTTGTAATTAATACCTGTTTTATTACTCGAGTACATACATAACTAGCATATTAATAATTATTGATTTAACTCTAACTTATAGAGACAACACATTATTATTAAGTTTGTAGCGGCTGCTACTTTAATCTCCTGGCGAGGTTTAGAGAGAGACTAATCGTGAGTTTTTTAATCTATTTATTGGTTCAGGTCGCACATGGTATATTAGGTTTTATAGTTAACCTGGAATAATAATAGTCAACCTGGAATATGATCATGTGACAATAATTGTAGTCAACCTGGAATATGATCAATGCTATACATAAACATAAACAATCAGGCAACAGGACTGATGTTTGTGGTGGGTAGATGATTCTAGCCGCCACACGTTAATGACATTGTATTATCAGGTAAAGATAAGCCAGATAGTCAGTCTTATCAGAGTGGGGTGCAGCTGATTAGCTGAATAAAGAATAATCTTATAATTTTCTCTTGACACGACCCTTTCCCTATTGTAATTATCTTTCTTCCATCGATACGCATGAACGGCTATGCAGCACCAGAACCCCACAGTGGCAGGATTCAAACCTACACACTCCTGCCTTATAACTCTGAGAGTCGAAGCTAGATAGTCGGGTGAAAAAAAGATTGGCGCACAGGTGGCAGGTGACCTGAGTCATCTAACGTCACGTGTAGGCTTAGTAGGCTGCACCCAGTGTAAGGTATGTATGTATGTACAGTTGAGCAAGTAAAACGTGCAAGAAAAATTTGGCTGTATATTACTACCTCTTCACCACCACTCAATGTTTAGCCAATTACGTTCCACCTTACATTGGCTTTGGATTCTCAGTTCTTTATTCATATATATATGAGGGATTATACTACCAAAAAAAGGCTAGATGCTGCCATATACAGCCAACATTTTCTTGCACTTTCTACTTGCTCAACTGTATTTGTTTACTCATGGTCAGAGTCAGTGCATGAACTCGACTAACCCTCATCTATAATCTTCATCTTAATGGACGCTATGTAAGCAACTAGTATGTAGGTAACTAGTAACTGCTCTCTCTCTCTGTTTCTGTGTGTGTTTGTGTGTGTCAAGTTCAGTAGTAGTGGTGGTGGAGGTTTGGATGGAGGTGGTGGAACTTTGGCAATACACGCTAAGTAATCCTAACCCATGTGAATGAACAAACGAGATACATATGAGTATAAATATGTTTTACATAACTATAATTACAAATAAATATTTTTTTATATCAACTATATATCTGAAAATATTTTTAACAACCACTGCCGACAAGCAATAAGAGCCAACCATGTCTGTGATCAAGATGATGATTTATTTTTCTAATATTACAAAGTTATGAATGATTTTCTGCATAGTGAGACTATAACACCGATAATTTGGATTCAAATCACATGACATGTAAAGTCATGGTCTAATGTACTGCAACATCTTCCAATGAGATGGCTTTGAAAAATGATCCGAAACTATAGCTGTTGGTGTGCAATTTTGGTTCATAAAATTAACTCAAATAGCTCGCTTTTATTCACCAGGTTGCAGTACATTAGACCATGACTTTACAGTCTGTTACAGTTCCGACTGGGCCACCCAGTATCGAGAGATCGTAAATGTGGCAGCAGTGTGTGTGTGTGTGCTCGAAAATTATACGGATCGTCAACACTCTCCCTCTGTAGTGAACATGACTCTGCCTCAAAGTTCATTCAATAGATGGCGCTGTGTAGTTGTGGAAGGAATGTGGACTGCAGGGTTGAAGTTTCGGGAAACAACTATATATACTTGTACCAACGAGTCATGAGCTCTCAGGCAGAGTGGTTGAGGAATGCTGATAATGAAATTTATAACCTATATTACACAATGAGTAGGTGAAGCTAAGGTAAAGTTGTTCGTAGCCTGAACGGTGAATATTTCTAATTAATGGATTTCATGTTTAGCAAGCAATATTGCTCAGCTGTTCTGACAGAGCTCGTTCCCACGATTGTTATCTTGTTTTTCTATCAACTAGGATCGGCCGTATAGGTTGTTATATTTGTCCATCATATTTTGGTAAGCATACTTTGAGATCATCTTTGATTTCGTATTTTATTTGTAAATCATGTTACAATGCATTACATGCATATTAAAATTCCTTCATTGCTAAATACTTTCCCTCTTGTAATATTTTTTTTTAAAGTCAACTGTGATTCTCTCTCTCTCTCTCTCTCTCTCTCTCTCTCTCTCTCTCTCTCTCTCTCTCTCTCTCTCTCTCTCTCTCTCTCTCTCTCTCTCTCTCTCTCTCTTTTTTTTTTTTTTTTTTTTTTTTTTTTTTTTTTTTTTTACTTTATTTTAAATGTTTGATACATTATTTAGTCAAGAGCTTCAGTAGGGCTACTGAAGACTATCTTTGACATAAAAATTATGATCACTATACATAAATACATAAATACATAAACAAACAGTTATATGCATTACAAAAGTTTATATACATTCTATGGCTGTTTAATCCATGTATTTACAGCAGACTTAAAGGTGTGTAGTGAGGTGATGTAGTGAAGCTGTGTCTGCTGTACCAGATTATTCCACATTCTTGTATATCTTGGTAGGAAGGAACGGAGGAAGGTCTCTGTTCTTGCAAAAGGGATGATGAGCTGGTGATGCCTGGTGACGGCAGCACGGGTGGTGTGGCCGTGTGGTTGAGCCCAAGGTTGGTGGAGTGCAGTTAGGTGTGGGACGCGATGCTTGTGGGTCTTGTAAATAACACACAATCCTGCCACATCACGACGCTGCTGTAGGGGCTGCAGGGGTGAAGGTGGTTGGTCCGGTGGGGACTTCATACATAGTAATCGGTGTGCTCGACGTTGAATCTTGTCAAGAAGACCTAAATATGAAGGGGGGCATGACGACCAGGTGAGAGGGGCATACTCCATGAGGGGGCGGACTTGAGCAGCATATAATGTGGATATTCCCTGGGAGTCAAGGAGATGTGATACCCGCCGGACACAACTTAGTTTCCAGGCGGCTTTCCTGGCTATAGTCTTGACGTGGCCAGTGAAAGTCAGGGTACTGTTGATTTCCACTCCCAGTATTGAAATGGAGTCTTGTATGGGCAGCGACCTCCCATCAAGCAAGATGATGGGGGCGGGAGTGTCAGGGGGACGCTGTCTTCTGGAGACCAGCATCACCTGTGTCTTCTCCGGAGCGAGATCCACTTGCCATCGGCGACCCCATAAGACGATGGTTTGTAGGACCTGGTTGATGTGTGCGACAGTCGTGCGGTGATCACCACTGTCGCAGGGAAATGTGAGGGTGCAGTCATCGGCGTATGCATGTGCCTCTGGAATGAGCTGAAGCAAGTCATTAAAATATGCATTCCAGAGCAGAGGGCCGAGAACACTACCCTGTGGTACACTGGCAGAGATGGGATATTCGGCTGATGTTTGTCCATTCATCACCACTCTGAGGTATCTGCCCTGCAGGTAATCTTTGAGCAGGAGGAGCAGATGACCACGGACACCCAAGCTGTTCAACTTGGTGATGAGGCCGTGATGCCACACCCTATCAAATGCTCCAGCTATATCAAGAGCAACAATGAATGTGTCCCTTCCCTGATCTAGGGACTTATGCCAAGTGGTGGATAATTGAAGTAATAGGTCTTCTGCTGACCTGTTTGTTCTAAAGCCAAACTGTTTATTGTTGAGTAGATGGTGTGAGGCAAGAAAACATGATATTTTTTCTGCTATGATGGCTTCAAGTATTTTTCCAAGAACTGAGAGAAGGGAGATAGGTCTGTAGTTCTTGGGATCAGTCCTTTTGCCCTTTTTGTGGATTGCCACCACTCTGGCTCCCTTCCAGAGGGTGGGCCACACTCCAGTGGTGATACATTGCTGGAATATGGTGGTGAGGGGGGTTGCCAGCTGAGAGGCACAACGCTTAAGGATGTGAGGACTTATGTTGTCTGGGCCTAAAGCCTTGTTTGTGTCAACTTGTGACAAACGTTGCCGCACATCCTCAGTAGTGATGGTGAGGGTGGAAAGGCTCGAGTTTGTGAGTAATGGCACAATCGGAGTGGGGCGCTCAGGATCGGGTACTGATTCCAGGACTGATTCCACAGTCATTTTGTCAGAGTCCTCCCCAAACACACTTGTAAGGCTTCGTTATTTCCCAAAAGCTGATTATTCCTATTCACCAAAACTATCAATTGAGCATTTATATTATTACAATATCTGCATACTTTATTCATCAGATGCTTCCAATAAATCAAACATAAGTAATTTTCACAGTTTAGTTTCATTCGTTTGAGCGCTAACAAATTACAACGAACAACTGTGAAATTGTTCCTCACTCTCTGTTCAATTTCATTAATATAGAGATAGGATAAGATAAGATGGTG